>KQ464111.1:140006-208000 GCA_001304625.1 Trametes sp. AH28-2
ATGTGCAGATGAATCCGTATCGTATACCGCTGCTACTTGTATATAGCCTCGTGCGCCTAGACCGGCGTATAGTACTACAGCTATGGAACCTCCCACTCCTCCGGCCCTGTGCATTGTCCACAGCGCAAACGGCGTCCAGACGGTCACGCCTAGCTCGGCGCCGTGCAGTTGAAGTCGAGCTGTAGAGACGCCGTACGTCATTAAAATCTGCGCTCTGTGATACAATCAGGATAGAGGGCCGACCTGTGCGGTGCTCGCGATGTTCTTGCACACGAACGTCGCGTTTCCGCTGGGGGAGGAGAGGTGCGTGTCCTCCGCGGTGATGTCCTGGCACGTGTCCGAGCACTCGAGGTCGACGACGACCGCGCCCTCTCTCCCCGAGGACGTGCCCGTGACGTTGATGTCTGCATCGAAGGAGGAGATGCGGTATCAGTGCGAGTGCTGTCGCATGCCATGAAATGAAGGGCACGCACAGTGCACGTCGGAGATGCTGAGGTTGCTCGGGTACTGGGCGCACACGTCCGCCGGAGTGGAGTAGCACTGCCCGACGTGTTAAGCAGTGCGGCCATTGCAGCTGGGGATGCTATGCCTACCTGGTCGATGAGGATGGGATGATCGACGTTTTCCACTACGCGAGCATGAGTAAACTTCGCGGGTATACTTTCTACTGACCCACTCACCGTGGAAGTCCGTGAAGGTGATGTTCTTCACGAAACCGGACCCGCCGCCGACGGTGCTGTCTGCCACACCATTCCTGTCAGGATTGAGAATGGAGTGACATGAGCCGAGCGACCTACTAGGACTTGGGTTCCCGCCAAAGACCTTGATGCGCGCGCCGTTCTGGGCGTTGAGCATCGTGATGTTGGTCACAGATACATTCGCGACGATGTCCGTCTCGCCTGCATACTGCATAACATCTACGTGTTAGTCGCGTTCTGGCTGTTTCGAAGGCCACGAACCTGTCCCAAGCTTCCTACAGAGACGCCATGAGAACCGTTGCACCACATGTTCGCGACGACGATGTTGGTGCTGTTCGGTTTGAACGCTGAGAGCCATGCGTGAGAGAGACCACCACGGAGGACCGAGGAGAGAGCGGGCTACTGACAAACGCAGTCGTCGTCGTTGATCACAACCGAGTCTCGGATTGTGACGTGCGACGAGCGATAGATGTCCCAGCCGTCTAATATAGCACGATTAATAGGCGGACAGGCTGAGAACCCTGTATCCGAGCATACCAGAGTTTGCCGTTGGGCTGCTGGAATACGACTGCGAACGGATGCTGGCAGCCAGATGTTCAGCATCGACAAGTCAGATTGCGGGATAGAACATACCTGATTTGTTTGTACGTCACGTTCGTGCTCTGGTACACGAACTGCACCCGCCTCGGGTCAGCGTAGTCTCCGGTAAGAGGCGACATGCACCTACGTTGTTCTAAGAATACAGTTAGATCATGGCTTTAGCTCAAAGAACAAAATCGACATCGCCTACCCAGAAAGGAGAGCCAATCTGCCGGATGTTCTCGACGACGACATTGGACGCGTTTCCGACGGTGAGTGGGATCGGCCTGGCAAAGGTCGTCGAGGAGCCCCCGGCCGTCCCTGAGTTCTGCAGCGGGCGGTTCAGTTCATGACCCAGCAAGGCACGGTGAAGTAATGCAGCCGTACGTGGGTGTTATTCAAGGTGTCCCACCAAACTTGCCCATTGCCGTCGATAGTTCCACCGCCGTACAGGTGAATGTTGTTTCCGGAGAGGAACCAGAATGTCGTCCTGTATCGTCTCAGGCTCGGATGGCACATGTAGGCTGCTGGGAAACATACGCATTCTGGTATACGAGGTACAAGCTCTGAGGAGACCACTTGGCGATGTCCGGCGTATACTGGACTGGAGGGCAAACATCAGCGTTCATTACAATAAAAAGAGCAAGTGGTACCAACCAGTCCCGCTCAGCTCGACTTCGACATTCTCAAGGTCTTTCGTGAGCAGCAGCGTGTCGACGACGTAGTACTTGTCGAGGACAATCTTTGAGTTTTTTGCGCACTTCTCAAACGCAGCATTGATGGCCGGCCCATCGTCCTCGCCACCTCCAATGGCGGGTACCTTGCACGTCCTACGTGCAGCAGACAAAGCTACCAAACAGATGAAAGCGATGAAAAGGGAGAGCATGGTGCCGAGGTGTGGATGTTGACGACTCTCGAGGAGCGAGGGGACGAGAACGCAACACTCCTGCGCAATTTATGGTACGCAGGCGAGGGGCGTATGCATCACGAGAACTGACCCAGCGGTCCGGCGGTAGGGCGCGAAGACGGCGCGGGCGGACGTCGTGGTCATGGTCAGGAGGACAGAGTAGCTTGAGCGCCCACAACGCGCGACGCGTCTCTGCGCGTGCTCGTCACATGCCCCGCGCACAGGGCACAGTCCCCTAGACACCGCGGACGCATCCCCCAGACAGTCCTATGAACGACGCCGGCGCGACTGCGACGCTCTGCACGCCTAAGCCACCCTCTCATCCCCCGTCGACGACGTTTGCAGCTGGGCGACCATGGCTGGTCTCCAAAGCTATGTCGACCGTATGTCATACGTATCCTCCTATCGCGCAAACCATGCTAACACTCGCACAGAACGCGTCCTGCTGATTCTCCAGGATGGTCGCGCGATCGTGGTGCGTCCCTCGTGCCCGCTTGTCTTGTTCGCTGTGCTCACAGCTCTTGTCTCGACGAATTCGCACCGGTCATGTTGCTCGGAATGAAACGCGCACCTGGCCTCAATCTCTGTGCACTCCCCGGACCGTTGGCTTCCGAAAATAGGGCGTAATGGCGGGCTACGACCAAAAGTCCAACGTCGTCCTCTCCGACAGCAAGGAGCGCGTGTACAGCATGGATGAGGGCGTGGAGGAGATCCCGCTAGGCCTCTACCTCGTGAAAGGCGATCAGATGTACGTCTCGTCTCCCCGCTACATACTCCCGCATTCGCACCCCACGATCTGCTGCTAATCCGGTATATCATGTCTAGCGTGCTCATAGGCGAAGTTGATGAAGCAGCAGACAAAGCCGTGGACCTGTCTACTATCCACGCGGAGCCGCTACCGCCAATTCGTTATTGAACATGCAGTCACCGAACGAGCTGCCCAGGCGGTCAACGTATGGATCACTACTGCTACCAGCCAGCGCCCACAGGCAATCGCGTTGCCCACATCTCGCTGAAGGTCTCTCCGAGGACGCGGGTGGAGAAGAGCGCTTGCGACGAAACGTACGTGCAGGGCTGGCTTGTGTCGCGCACAACTCGACGCGCGATACGCCCGTGCCGGCGCTAGGGGGCGTGCCGGTAGCCTGCGCGTTCGGGGTGTAGAAGTGCGTACTGTATCCTTAGGGATGGTGTAAGACGTTCTGGCAGAATGTATCTCAGCTCGGTTATCTCTCGTGTGCACACTGCTGGGATGTGCCAACACCTTGCGTGAAACATGCAAGCGTGGTCGAGGCATCGGTGGAGTTCCTGCAGGTGCGTCATGCTCTGGCGTACTGTTTACAGCTGGCCTCCTTACCCGCCCTCGTACTTTCTCTAGCTCCGCAAGTGCTCCTCACAGGCATCTAGAGGCGACGACCAGTTATATCAGTCTGACAACCTGAATGGAACGCCCGAAGCGCGGATCCCCCATCGCAGTTTCCCCTTCTGCTAAAGCCCGGAGGATACACATCTGCCGGTTGAAAGGTGCGCATGCGTCAGGAACACCAAGCGCGGATCATGCGGGCGTAACTATACGCCGTCAGAGCAGCGCATCTACCATCCTCGTCTCGCTATCTTTTGCGCCAGACATGGCAGGGAGTTAGGGAGCAGGGCGCTCCGCCTTCCATGTCCGCCACAGCGACGAGAGGGTATCTACGGTGCCGTAGATGCGCACCAGCCCATGGCGCGCCCCTTGTCCCTGCTTTCGATGCCCTCGCGCTCAATTGCACCTGTCTGCGCCGACTTCCTGATGCTGCTCGCCGTCCTAGCGGGTCCCCGCCCAGTCACTATAAGACTACAGTCGTGAAGAGGGGCACGGCCGTGCCCCTCGTTCGTGATCCTTCCCCCGATTCGTTTGCCCCACCCTCGTTGTAAATAGATTTCTTTGGCGAACCACCAGAATGGTCCTCTCAAACGACCTCGCTGCTCTGGTAGGCTTCGCGTCGGAAGCCGTTCTCTGGGGTGCGTCCATGGCCTTGTTCCCGCGTACATCCGGATGCTGACAACATTGTGATTTAGGCATCTACTCCGTTCTTTTCACCGCGTCTCTCGTTCTGCTCATCCGCCGCGCCCCGACCCGCGGCCTGAACACCCCCATCCTCGTCCTCGGCTGTGTCCTGTTCGCCTCTTGCACCTCGCACTTTGCCCTCGAGTTTTATCACTTCGTCACCACCCTCGTACGTCGCTCCGATCAGTTTGAAGCTGGGGAGCGCTGAACCATCGCCGTAGCGCGATTCGGGCGCAGACGGCTACGCAGACGAGACGAAGGAGCTCGTCGGCGCGGACATCCTCATCTCCCTCAGCGACCTCCTCGGGGACTTCGTCCTCATCTACCGCTGCTGGATCATCTGGGGGCGCAACTACTGGGTCATCATCCTGCCGCTCCTGACGGCTGTCGCCGGATTTTGTACGTCCCCCTCCCGCCCTGCATCTCCCTCTCTCTGACCGCGCACACACACATCCACGCACGCACACAGCATGCATCATGGAAGTCGTCCACCTCGTCGTCACGCTCGACCCGTCCGCGCCGGTCGCGCCCGCGGCGCTCGTCCCGCTCGGGCTCGCGGGGTACGCGCTCCCGCTCGCGACGAACGTGCTCGCGACCGCGCTCATCGCCGCGCGCCTCTGGCACACCGCGCGCACGGCGGACGCGCGCTGCCGCGGGCGCCTCGCGGGCACCGCGCGCGCGGCGCAGCACGCGGTCGCGATCATCGTCGAGAGCGGGCTGCTCTACCTCGCCGCGCAGCTCGTGCTCGTCGTGCTCTTCGCGCTCGGGCACCCCGCGCAGGCCGTCGTCGCGGTCATGGCCGTGCAGATCTACGTGAGTCTCCCCTGCTCATTTGCACTACATGACCCTGTGGTTCACGGGGTACATTTGACACGAGGCTGACTGTTTGCATCTGTAGGGGATTGCCCCGACGCTCATCGTCATTCGCGTCGCGCTCGGGATCTCGAGCGACTTCACGACGCGCGACGCGCCGGGCCCCGCCGCCCCGCCCCTCACGCACGTCAGCTGGGAGTCGCCGCTGTCGCGGGAGTTCGCGCGGCCCGAGCTGCTCCCCGGGACGCACTCGTTCGGCGCGACCGAGGAGAGCGGGCCGACGACGCTCGGGGCGGGCGGGGAGTACCTCGAGATGAAGGCGTTCGACTCGGACCTGGACGGGATGGTCATCGCGGTGTGAGGCTCGAGGCTTTGCGGCGTAGGCGGAGCTGCAGCAAAAAACGCTTTGGAGTGATGTGGTGTGTATCGTGGACTTTCGGGCCAGAAGTGTTGAGGACTGAACAGTCGTTCATTTTAGGGCCTCCATGCTGTGCTAATAGCGCCAAGTCAATATATGATTACAATGTTCCTAGCATTGACATGCGCACAAACATCGGGTGCTAAAGCTCCCATACCGCGTTTCCGCTCATACAGCTATCCTGTTTCTACCAGCTCCCCGACTGGTCAAGGCTGATTGTGGGGTTCACGATGGCCTATGCAACAGGACTCCTCGTACGTCAAGACGTGTCCCGTCGGCCGGCCCGAGGCTGTGAAGACACATGGGCGCCTTCGCCCCTTCGCCCAGGCTGCGCTCATGCTTCCTACCACCGTCACTCACACCGCCTGTAGCACGCACCTGGCCTATTTCAATCGGGAGCCCTGCCTTGCAGCTTGCAATTGCCCCGTCGGCCTCTTGTTGGACCGCGGCGTTCTCAGCGTGATGTATGCGGTGTTGCCGTGCTTGCATCCCTCTGTTTGTCTGTCTGTCTGTCTGTCTCTTGCTACAGGTTGCCGAATTTCTTCCGACTGTGGTGCGCCATGCGGTGGCTCGAGATCGCATGGTACATTGCGACTATTCCTGAGGATATCCACAGGTCAGACTTTATCGCAAGATGTTACCAATCCGCGCAACGGCGAAATCCGGACGAAGATATGCTTTCTTCGCGCACACGCTGCCAGTCAGGCTCACCTACCATCTATACATACTACACCTCGAACTCAAGATATGCGGACTATTTCCGCTGCGGGTTGTAGTACCTGAGCATCCCGAGTACAAGTCCTCCCGTTCTCATGAGGCGCTCCTCGCCGCTGCCTCTCGCCTCAGCCTGCGTACCTTGAAACGACCCTTTGAACTCCTCAACCACGCCTGTCACCACAACTTACACCATGGTGCTGCATCTCACCAGACTCCGCCGGGTCTCCAAGAAGTTCGTATCCAAGATCAAGCTCGAGTGGCTCGGCATAAGGATTCTATCTATCCGACGGGGCGTATCTGGTATCCCGCTCAGCCCCATCATCGCGGCGGCTGAATTCACTGGCAACCTCGGATCCGCCGTCCCCCTCCTGCAAGGCGTTTCCTTGATAGTGGCCGCCGGTCTTGTGCGGGCAAAGGTGAGCACACCAAATCGACCGCATCCTGCCAGTGTCCATGCGTTAACCACACATCGACAGGCAGTAGAGGAGAATCAGAAGGGATGCGAAGAGCTTGTGCGCGTGACCGAGAGCCTCCGCTCTGCTTTGATCGATGCGGCGGGTAGTCTACCCGATGTTGAGCTCGATGAGAAGACAAGGTGGAACTTAGCTGAGCTCGAAGGGTCCGTCGTACCATCAAAAGAAGTGCACTATGCTGATACTCAATAGACACATAGACGCAATCGTTGCAAACATGGAATACTTGAGAAGGAAGTCAGCATGGCGCCGCTTCTTGTACAAGGACAGGGATGCTGCTGCTGTCGTGGAGAACAGAGGTCGCTTAATGCACGCGCTCAAGATATTCCAGGCAAGTCTAAGCTTGTACTTTGCCTCCCCTAGCTGGTGGGATCATTCTGCGCCTCATCATTCACTCATGCGCTACGTCCAGACGAAGGAACTCATAGCCATGGCGCATGCACAGCGCGCGGACAACGTCCGCATCTTACACGCTGTCCGTATTCAAGATATCAAATGGTGGATTGTCGCCCTATCTACGGTGACGATCATTATGATCCTGCAGCCCCCTCCTCGGCGCCTGCCTTGGCGTGTAGCCCGGGAATGAGGTGTGTCACAATATTAACACACCAGTTACCGATGCGCGTATTGAGACTTTTGCCTTCGACGTTAATAGAAACGTGTATGAGGCCAATCTACGATAGCTGTGGTCTAATAATGATTTTTACTCCCAGACCGCCCGATATCTTGACTCCGTGACTGTCTGTAAGCAATCCACGGGCCTTGTAAGTCGTCACCTAGTACCCGGCAGTGTATAGGGAATATATACAATACCTCCGCTGCCTTATCCAAAGAAATCGTACCGAGAGGCACAAATGGCAGGGCGGGGATCGCATTTCCATACATTCCACAAGCCGACGGTCTCAAGAAGCCCCCCGTGACAAGCCGCACGTCGAGAGACCTGCGTAGTCTTCCTATCGCCGTGCAACTTGCGGAGCACCACGGGATCCTGTACCCGTCGATGCGCAGGTATATCTCTTATCAGGTGTCGCACGGCGCGTTGACAGCGGACGGGAGTACGAAGTGCACAATCCACTCGAGCGTGGACGGTTTATGCTCTGCAAAAAGTGAGTATCAGCGCGAGAGTTAGAGGGGCCGCGTGTGCCATGGCTGCAAATGCGGAATGCGAGAAGAGTGTGAATATTATACTGCAATACACCCAGGGTACCTTGCGCTCGCACCCCCCTTTGGCTCGCCATGTCTCCTCGAATCTCGATGTAATCCGCGTCCTTACCCTGCGCACCCGGGTCCTACAAGGCCCCGTGGAGCCACCGGAGCCGCTCGTACTTATCCCTGCCCGCACTCCACGTCCTCCTTCAGGTCCACACCGAGGAACCGTGCGGTTCGCCACGAACGCGACGCGGAGCACGTCCAGGCAGTGCAGCTAGTGCCCCATGGAGACGAAGAACGTCCGCCCGGACGCAGGGGCGACAGAGTCGGAGGAGGACGGGCGGTGCGTGGTGAAGCCGTAGGAGAGCGGGAAGAGCGTGCCCCAGTCGTCGGCGCAGAGGGAGAAGTGGGCGGCGTCGGAGGAGAGGACGAGCACGGCGGGCGGAAGCTTGAGTGGGAGCTGAGCGGGGAAGTCGTCTCCGCGTAACCTGTGCGACGCGAGAGAAGCAGCGATGAATGCTCAGGGTGGTATGAAACGATAAGCGAGGAATGTGTTCACTATATTCCTTGTCCCCTGGGGCACGAGGTGATCGATACCGCGTACAAAGCCGAGGATGAACAGCACGTTGGCGGCGGCCAATGTTGCAAGCAGGGGGATGATCAGCTTGGATGAGTTCAGAGACATTGAGTTGGCCTAATGCGACGCCGTAGTGGATGATTAGCGGGAGCCGACATGACGGAGGAATAGAGAAACTGTGCAACTGTGCAACTGAATGGGTACGATCGTGAGCCAGAGTGGGAGGAAAGCACCCTTCGCGATATTGTGTCAAGAGAGGCAGCGATCCTGAGGGATTATCGATGACTCGTGCAGCTTTCACGAGTTGGCACAGCGGTTTAGCCCGACGTCTCGTAGGCCCTCAATAATGGTTACCTGAGTCGGTGCCACGCGGCCTCCCGCGACATAACAAACCGGGCACATTGACCCGCATGAACTCCAGTGTAGGCCTGAACAGGTAGATCATTAGCGCAATTCGGGAGTATGTATCACCTCATGTCCGTGGCAATCCTGGTGTAAGCACCTGGTCATGAGTGCCTAGTATGCCCGCGCGCCATCGGAAACGAGCTCGAATGCGTCGTGTGCAGCTGGTATAGGGAATTGCGAAGCCGTATCTGAGTATACGCCTGCCTCACGGTCAGGATACGTGACAGGACTAGTGCGATCTGCATATACGCACTTTGTGACTGAATGACGACAATCGTTCGCCCGAGACACCATCTCTCAGAGCGATACCGCTGGTTGGATGATAGCGACTGTTCCGCGTTGCTCATCGAAAACGTCTACTGTGCTCGGTGAATGTCGACGTCCGCCGCCGCGACCAGCTTCCACCTCATGGCTGATACGTGCTCTGTCGCTGTCGGACTGGGTCCCTGTATGGTCTGATAAAGCAGCGCCGCCCTCGCAGGTCAGACGGATGAGGAGACAGAAGGAGCGAATGGCACTCACGAAAGATCGTTCCGCCGCCAGACAAGGTGGCGGTGCCGCACACGCGGCGAACTTCGGGGGCAGGCGCAGCTTGAACTTTGAAGAAGGCAGAACTTGGGCGCACACGCCTCGCCCCTCTACAGCATCCTCGTGGTGTACATTTGTGTATATGAACAAACCCGGCGCACGAAACCGCTACATCGGATGACATGCGTCGTACGAGGCGGCTTGACGCGACGCGACACACAGCAAGACAATGCTCGCCTGCATTCTGCGAAGACCACCGCGAGGCTGCCCTCGCTATAAGAGGGACGCACCTATGCCAGAACGGACGCGCCCGCGGCCACGTTCCCGCGAGAGAAGGGCACGATGCGCTCTTCGCGCCTCGTGCTCGCTCGCGCCGCCTGGGCGGGGTTGCCTGTCTGTCAGTGTCACACTAGGCACGAGGACGAGGCGGCGATGAGTCCCGCTCGAGTCGCGAGGTGAGTCGCTCGCCCGCCCGCCCGCCGGCCTGCCCGTCCGTAGCATAGGCTGAACGCTGCCACCGCGATGACAGGATCTACGACACAGAGACGGTGAGTGTCCATGTCAGCGCCGAAGGTTCGCATTTGCGTGCGGTCCGAGACAATAGCGACTTACTGGGCGGTGGCCGTGGCCGCCCCCAGTCCCCGGCCTAGCGGGCATACTTAACCCGCGCAACGTCGAGGGAGGTCCTCCGACGCCGCCGCCATGTATCCATCGTCCCTCACCACCTTCCTCGCCCTCGCCCTCGCTCTCGTCTTCACCGCGTGTGCGTCCGGCGCGTCCGCCGCCCCGACCCCAGCCGATCACTTAGCACAACGAGGTACGTCGCCCCTCCCGCACCCCCTCCACACTCGTTCCTCACCCGGCACGCCCGTCATGCAGACGGCTACACCGGCCGGCTCTTCGCGCACCACGCGCACGAGCGCGTCGGGCCCGCGCCCACGCCTACCGCGTCCGCGCGCACGGCCAGAGTGGCGAGCGTCACCGGTCAGGAGCTCGTCCTTTTATCCTACCCTGGGCGTTGCTGACGTCGCGCAGTGACCGCAGGCGCTGCGTACGCGTCGGGTAGCCAGACGCCGTCTGCGGATGGGACTTTGTAGGCAGCTATGCGGCCGCGACGGAGACGAGGACGAGGACGAGGGCGGGAGAGCGTCGAGAAGACGCTGTGCCGTAGGCCGAAGTTCAAGGGATGAGGGGACGGGGCAGGGGCAGACGGGCCGTTTGGATCTCAGAAGGCTTGCGCTCGATATCGATAGACACGAAGACTGTACCACCTTGTATCATACGCTTCTGAAGCTTTCGCCACGACTATCTCGGCCGAGTCCTCGAGTGCAGTGTGTGTGCACTAAGCCCCTACGCATCAAAAATCAAGTCAGCGAACTACTCACCGACGGACACCTCCAACGAGCGCGATTGTCCTGCTCACCAGTCAATCCACACGCCACCTTTCGGCGGTTGCGCCCCAGCCCCCAGGCCAGGCAGGCCATAGGGCTTTCTGAGAGGGATTAGCACGCACGCGCATCCCACCGCCCCAACACCCCAAGATCTAAAGTAGGCTGTATTCGCGCTCTATCACACTAGGTAGAAGTCCACAGTACGTACAGTAACACTATCCGCGCGCACAGCACGACCGGGCCATGCCGACATCGCGCCCGCCAGCACAACAGCAAACACCCGCCCCCTGCGCCTGTCTAAACACTGCCACTCGCGCTACACGCGCGCTCACTTCTTGTTGCCCGCGGTCTTGTACAGCACGAGGCCGACGAGCGCGACCGAGTACCCGAGCACCTGCAGCGGCGTGATCTGCGCGCCGAAGATGAGCACGGACCCGGTGATGAGCAGGATGTCCTTGAACACGCCCGCGAGCGTGAGCACGAGCCCGCTCCCCGCGCCGACGAGGAACACCGCCGCGATGTTCAGCAGGAACGCGACCGCCGCGTTGGACAGCAGGATCAGGGGCCTGCGCGCGCGGTGATTCGCACATTAGTCTCCTGTGTATGCATATACAAAGACAGGGTACGCACCCGATGCGCGCGAGCTCGTAGAACGGCGCGAGGCCCTCCGTGAACGGGAGCACCGCGAGGTTGATGAGCGCGCACACGGGCGCGTAGTAGTGCAGCGACACGAGCGGGTTCATCTTCAGCCCGTGCAACAGGATCTCGATCATGACCAGGCGCGACGCCTCGAACTGCGCGCACAAACGACCCGTCAGCACAGGCGGATTCCGCGTGAGAGCGCAAACGAGGCTTACCCCGACGGCGGCGGCCTGCGTGAGGAAGCCGATGAGGTTGAAGCGAAGCTCGCCGCGCGAGGCGAGCGCGACGCCCGCGGAAATCATGAACACGATGACCGCGAGGCGCTTGCTCGGGTCTTGGATGCGGAAAGTCCACGAGATGAGGAGGATCGCCACCGGGGTGAACGCCTGTACCTCTGTAAGCTCAATCCATCCCACAGAGGCGATAAGCGAGGGAGACGCACCTTAAGCATCTGGATGTACGCGACGGAGAGGTAGAGATACGCGGTGTTGCTGAGGATGAGCGAGCCGCTGAAAAGGAGGCCGATGGGGAGGATGCTCCGGAGGAACATGTCCTTGCTCATGTTCACATCCTTCGCGCCGTCGATGAGGTGTGTTGTTCGTTGGAGAACGCGGGTGCCGATAGCCTAGGGCGTGAAAACACGACATTAGCAATGGCCACAAAAACACGAAGCGCGAAAAAGACGCGAATCTCGCGAAGCCAATCCGCCAGAAGATGACATCTTGGGCTGCGCGTGCGGACTTCGTACTCAAACAACCTCTCAGGCGACGAATCGCGAGAGAGCAGTGTCATCGTGAGGAAGTCTGATCAACACTTCTGTCCGCAGCCCTACACTCGCCCGCGATAGCAGTCGCGCCTGAACGCCGTCTCCAGAGCGCAGCAAACCGGCAGGCTTGTGCACGTCGGCGGCGTCGGCACCCGCTCGGTGCCGGGCCCGCCTGGCGCGCCACAACGACCGACTGATTGCAGAGGCGGGATCGGTTCCTGTGGCGGGCCATAAACGCCGGAGTGATAGCGTTGGGCGCGTACGGGCCGCTGTCTGGGGGTATCTCAGAGGTCGTAGAGAAGGAGCTACTCACGGCGAAGGTGAGATGCCAGGTGACAAGGAAGACCGGATACCGGAACTGGAGGGTGTTGTACAGGTGGTTATTGTAGATGATGACGGCGGAGCTGAGGACGATCCAGACGGGGATGATCATCGTTGCAGACAGCTTGGATTTGCTGGCGGGGGGCCGCGCAGCGGTCGCAGAGACGGGCGAGGGGAGGAGGTCGCCCTGGTTCTTCTCTTCGCGGACCTCGAGCATCTGGACCTGCTCTTCGCTGGACGCGGAGGACTTCTCTTCGTGGGCCATGGCAGAGACAGACGAAGGAGGCGGTAGTGGGAAGGTGGAGGGGTTTTGCAGAGGAGCAATGCGGACGCGCGGGGCGTGGAGGGGGAAGGAAAGGAGAGACTGGGGTGAGAGGGCGGGGAGGACTGCAGACGTCGAGAAGACAAGACAGGAGGAGTGCGAGAGGTGCGCCGGGCCTGGTCGCCTTTCTTCAATCTTGTCTCTTCTCCCACGCTCCGCCCCGCCCCCATCCGCTCGGCCTCAATCTCCGGATCACTCACCTCTTGACACCATCCTCCCTCCCGTGCACGCACCAGATATCCTATCTCCTCCCGTTGGGACCTGTATCCTCCAGCTCATCGTTCACGACGATGCCCGATATCATAGCGGCCATTAACAGCGTCAGTTTTCGCTCGTAAATCGCCCCCGCTTGAACGCAAAGTTTGAACGAACCCCTTCCTTTGACATCATGAACGGCGATACCGCGACCGACGTCTGACATCTCCGCGCGGCAGGCAGCTCTTGAAGCGAGCGATTCGCTCTCGCCGAGGTCTAGATAACCAGCTATGTCGGCCTCGGGCGTACCATGACCGCTCAACCAACGCGAACAAACTCCACGCGGCCATAGAGCGACTGGGAAGGATGCGCTAGTGTCAGTCTAGTGCCAGTCAGCGAGCTGGCGACAATGCACCCGCTAGCTCGAACTCGATAAGACGTCCTGCAGCTCCTGCTCTAGTGCCCGCGCGCGTTGGCGCGGACAGCGCGTCATGAGGTACAGCAGTAATAACATTTCTATCTATCCATGCGATGGGTTGTGACATCGAGACCCGACGGATTACTCTACGCCCTGGCGGTAGCTGTATGTATAGTCCAGAGCGACGCGCTTGTAATGTATGTCCGTGATGATCCCTGCAGAGAAAGACGGGGCTCCCTGCAGGATCATGCCAACCTCCTCGGTGCCTGCTCGCGCACCGCGCGCAACGCCGCGTCCACGTCGAGCGCGACGCGCACGTCCTGCCCCGAGGGCGGTGACGACGCCTCGGGCAGGTTGCTCCCCGTGAACACCTGCTCCTTCCACCAAGCCATGTAGTCGATGCCTAGCGCCTGCATCGCGAACTGCTGGTCGCGCACGAACGTCCCGGGCGGGAAGAACTCCATCAGCAGCGGCGCGGGGGGTGGTTGTTGGGCATCCCCCGGCTTCTGCGTCTTCTCGGGTGTGGGGACGGCGGACGCCTCGAGAGGGGAGCGCATGAACACGCCATCCGCGAGGTGGAAGCCGTAGGGACCCATGAGGATCTACAGGTAAAGCATCAGCATCCGCTCAACGAACAACCGAGCAGAACGGGTGGGCTGCGTACCGTCGAACGCGCAATCGCGCTCATCCTGGCCTCCCACTCCGGCGCCGGCACGCTCCCATTACCCCTCAGCACGTGCACCTCGCCCAACACACCCTCCTTCACCAGCCCCTCCAAGCCACGAACGAGTCGCTCATGGTCCTCACCCGACAGCCGCGCGCCCGCACCCGCCGGCGCGTCCTGCATAGACACGTACGCCACGACCGGCTTCCGCACAGGCTGCTTCTTCGTGAGGCCCCACAGCGACACGCCCCGGCTGCTCTCGCTCGCCCCCGCCGCGCCCGCAGAGCCGTCGCCGAGGTGCAGGTAGCGCAGGAGCGCCGCACGTGCCGGGGCCCACCAGGCCTCGGGCGCGTTCAGCCCGACGAACGGGGCTGCCCACGCGGGCGCGCTCTCCGCTGTGGGCGGTGCACGCTTGTTCAGCTCGTCGACACGCGCGGCGTCGGCGGCAGGTATCCATGACGCGCGTCCGCGTTCGGAGGCGCCGCGGTCGGCGATGACGACGCGCTCGAGGAGGAAGGGGACGTGCATGTCTGCGAGGTCGGCCCAGTCCTCCTGGTACCACGCCCCGAGCGCAGGGAAGACCGCTTTGTGCAGAAGCGGGTGCATGCCCGTGTATGCGCGCTCGCGCGGAGGCGGGTGCGCCTTCGGGTCCTCACCCGGGCCAGGTGGGATGTTGGGGGACGAGAACGTCGGGATGTACGGGTAGATGACGCGCAGAGGCGCTGGGATTGACGGAGAGGAGTGCGAGGAGCCAGAGGGCGGGGCGATGATATGAAGCCCAGAGGACGACGTGAATGACGAGGAAGGCGCGGTCGAGGTGACGGATGCGTGCGTGCGAAACAAGGAAAAGAGCGTGTATGGGTCTTGCGACTCCGCCTTGCCTAGCGCGAGCCACGACGTGCCGTGGATCCTAGCAGGGTGCGCGTCAGTGTACGCTCGGTGATCGGGCACACAACGTGAAGAGACGTACTTGGCTGCGTAAGGCCCGAACATACCCGCCGCGTCATGGGTGGTGAGGATGTGCCAGTCCTGCACCCGCGGCGGCTTCGTCGCGTCGAGTGAGGATGACGCGATGTCCGTCAGCTTCGGCACCTTTGTCCAGTCGTTCGCGACCACGAACAGCGTGCCGTTCACTGCGATGACGTTGTCCAATACCGTGTACCCTGGCAACAACGCATATAGTCAGCGCGCGTAATGCGACGCAGCGCAACCCACTGACCTGGCGTGTGCGAGACGACGGTTGTCTCGGGCACGTCCTTGCCCCACTTGATGAATTGGTCCTTCACCGTGACGCCTGTGCTGAGGCTGACCCCCCTATCCTCCAACTGCGAACTCCGCGAGACCTTCTTCACTCCGCCAAAGTTGTATATCATCCCTGTCCGTCCGGACCCGGACATGGCAGAGGATCCGCGGGCTACGCCGGATACCTCGCCCTCGCGCCATTCCCAGTCACCGGCTATGATGTTCTCGAGCTCGTCTCGCCATTCCTTTGGCCGTCGACCGTCCAGGTCAAATCCGGGGTCTTTTGAGCCAAGGCCTGTAAATGCGTTACTGTCAACTGTATACGGATCATACTGGCTCATGCAAAGGAGATCGGAGTGCCGCGGGCACACCACGAAGGAGCTACGGACTTCGACACATGCGGTATGTATGCATCAAAGCGTCATGTAAACTCTCATACACACTCTGCGTAACCCGTACTCTGTTGCAAGGGGCGTCTCGCGATATCCATGTTGGCTTATCCTGCCCCTTTTGGGGAACTGCATTGGTCGGGTGTACCACCGATGGGGTGCAGGTACGGTAAAGTAGGGGTACGAGGGCATGTAGCCATACGCTCGGCGCCGGCAAAGTGAACGGTTCTCTGCACCGCCCTCCATAGTGCGTAGTATCGCGTTCACAATGTTCACAGTGACGCGACCTGACGCCTGACGCTGACAGCCCCCAAAGAACCCGCCAACATGTAACATTCTCCTTCTTGGTGACTTGGTATGTCGAAGACATTCTCCTGAACCCGGGGTTTACCGGTGCCCCGCCCACTTCACCGTCCGCGCAACCTCGCACTCCGCATACCACGCGACAGTAGCGGTATAACTCACCTAAACTTGACAAATATGACGACGTGAGCTTTTGAGGGTGTACTCCAACCATCCCGAGCGAGGCCTCGAGGTTATATGACAGCACGAAGATCGTCAACGAGAACAGCAGCAGGGTGATCTCCCGCCGCGTCGGCGGCGCCGTCCAGCTTCGCGCGTGCGGCATTCCGAGCTCTGAGAGGCAGTCAAAAGCCTAGGTTGTGCGGTTCGCAGCGTCGTACCAGATAAGTTATCCCAGCGAGTCCCAGAGAGGCAACGGTGGAGCTTGTGCAGCGTGGAGATAGAACGCGAGACGAGACGTAATGCGAAGCTTGGGGTCGAACGTTGAACAAGCGAGCGTGGGCGTATTAAGGCCGTCAAGGCGGGCTGTACTGAGCGATGGTGGTGGTCGGAAGCTGAGTTGTTCGAGAGGCCAGGGTCGCTCCTGTGAAGGAGATGGAAGTTGGTGGCAGAAAGCCAGCTGTGGGCGTCAAACTGTTCATTGCAGTACTTTGCATCTCGATCACTCCGAACATGCAGAGATCCCACTTGTCGAGATTCAGATCCCTTGTTTGATGAGCGTCGGACAATAGCGAGTGTGAGCAACGAATACTAGCATAGTGGGTAGAGTATGTAACGGTGTGTATAGTATTGCGCGTTCCCATAGGGCGAGCACCGTACGCAAGGGGAGGGTAACCGACACATCGAGAACAGGCGGGCGAGACACGCCGTCTACTCCGACGTTTGCGCCGGTGTCGGCTGCGCGGTACCGGCGGGTTCCGATGGCGGCGACTGCTCCTTCATCGACCGGTCCAGAAGTACGCTTGTACACGTCCTCAGAGCGGCGATTTCCTCTGCTTTGGGGTCTGCACACCCTGCCCAGCGGATTCTCAGCTTCGGGTCGACGAGGTAGACATAGCCGACATGTCTGTTCGCGATCCCAAGAGGTTCTCGCAAATACCTGGTGGAAGCTGCGTCAGCTATCGTATAGCATGAGTGCCAGCGGCGCACATACTCCATTTTCTGGCTGGAGATAAGGTATGTCGGCCACAGCGGTTCGGGGAGAGTTTTCCGGATGCCGGAGGCGAAGAGCGAGACGAGGAACGACTTGACCAAGTTGTCTTGCAGGTTGATCTGCACGCGCTGGAACAGTGGATGGTCGCCGAAGCTTGCTTGGGTCGGTTCCACGAATTGCGCGGTTTGGATCTGCGAAGCCCAGTGAGCACGTAGGAACATGGATTCTATCACACTTTCGCGTACCTCCGATATCCGTGTGGTCAGAAGAGTCACAACAGACACTTTACCCGCTAGGAGGTTTGTTGTGTGCACCGTCTCCTTCCCGACTAATGAGGTGCCGAAGAGGTCTGGGAAGTAGAGAGCTTTCTGGTCAACGCGGTTCAGTAACACATTCTCAATACACGAACGTAGGAGCGGCGCTGAAGGTTCAACTCACGTCTTCTCTGATCATGACTTTGGGCGCAATCCACGTCTTCCCGCCATGTTTCCGCGTCGCATTCAAATCGGTGAAGTAACCTCTGGTCGCCTCTCGTGCCCTATGTTGCACCGTACGTTAAGCAAGGTAGTAACATGATCTTCAGGCAGACCGCGACGTACAGATGTGTGCGCTCCTCCAGCCGCTTGTCCTGGTCAAGGAACTTCTCCTTCGTATCCTCCCACGTCTTGACCCTCGCCTTGGGTTTCTCGCGTATTCCCAGTGGCCGCGGGAGCAACGGCAGAGGCGCGTCGTCTGCATCAGTTTTGGCCTTTGCGCTATCCTGCACTTTCGCTTTTCCCTTGGTGTCGGTTGGCGCGGCAGGACTGGGCGCGGATTCTGCACGGCTATGGGGTGTGCTGGAGATATATCTGTACCGCCCGAGGCTGGGTGTCGCAATAGCCGGGACAATAGACAGTCTGCATTGTCGCAGTGAGGAATATGGAAGAGAGCGCATCCCAAACAGCTCGCCAGAAAGTTACAACGACGTGAACGAGAGATTCACCAAGTCTGCCGCATAAGCGCCCGTGAGTTTGTGCCGAACCACGTGCGCCCTTTAGCGTGCGTCTGCGTCTTGCATACGATCCACACCGTCATCGCGCACCTCAAGCACTATGTACACCTCCAGATACCCAGATATCCAGCACGTTTCGTCGTATATCTGCTACAGTGGGACGGAGAACAGCCTGAACATTTTCCCGACACCGGACGCGACCCGACAACGCCGACAACACATGGATAGAGGCGCGGGGGCGCGCAATGCGCATCATGCGTGCTAGCTGCCACCAGTGAGCGGCCCCGCCTCATTGCCCCCTTCCACGATTGTATGCTAACACGCTGCATCACGAGCCCATAGACTGCTCGGATATCGGCACGTCGTGTCAGAGCGTATCGCTCGACAGCGCCTTCGGTACACCAGCAGACCGCTTCGTGCCGTCTTGCGGATGTATCACACGCAAAGCCCTCCGTCTTCTCAGAACTACTTTGTGCCCTCAATCGGTGCCTTCGCCTCAGTGACCGGACTTCTGAGAGCTCCCCGCTCCAGTGCCTATAGTCCTGGGAGGCCTGCGCGGTTGCTCGGGAACGAACACCGGACGATTCCCGGAGATGACCTGCCGCAGGCCTGCGGGACTGATCACGGTGAGTGCAATGCAAACGCAGATGCACACATGCCCCTTCAAGGAAGCTTATCACCCGCGTGCAGGCCCTCGGACCTTCCTCATTTACCATGGTCCGGATGCGGACGATCCACCCGCTGTTGCTATCGGGGCTTCAGGAACGTTCGAAAGACGGCTGCGTGCCTTTGGCGGTGCAAAACCTGGCCCGTTAGTTTGTGGGCCCCAAACGCACGCATCAGGCGCTTCGCGGATATGAGCTCGAGCCCTTGGAATTGCTCCTTTCGCCGACATAATTCTCAGCTCAGGGTGGACTGGTTGAACCCAGTTGTCGCTGATCCTCTCTGCGCACATAGAAATGTGTGCCTTGGTAGAAAGGGCTTCAGGATATATGCCGCGTGTGATTACGTCGGTTGGTAGGACGGGTGGCCAATATGTTACGTGGAAGGCGGCGACGTCAGCCCTCTATGGCCTAAAATGCACGGTAAGCGCCATCACGCGCAGCAACAATCATCTGGGGTGAGCAGTAGCTCAACCACATACGAATTCTGGAGTCATTGACTGTCGATCCATTGCAGACACGTTGCTGCCCAGTCCAGCTGCTCGGCGGTACCTGAGGAGCAATGAGGGCACGACATACGAGGAACCACTGTTGCAATGTTCCAGTCGCAATGTTCCACCGACACGAGCTCTGCGAAGGAGCCGCGGCCAGAGAGCACGTACTTCCCGAAGGTACGTGGGGACACTCCTGCAACGGTCCGATGCGCTTTGAGGGGCCGCGTCGTGCACCACCCCATCTTGCAACATTGGGTAGGCATATATGGCCTTGATGGCCCGAACGAGCCCTAAATCTACTCCGCAACTTTGAAGAGGTCCATCTGGGCTCGTCGACTCCTCGAAGCCCAGGACGGATGCATATGGTCGGCGAATCAGAGATGAGCGTCTCTCAGATCTGCGACCCAGATATGCAGTGCCGATGTGATCTTGCCCAAGGATCAGCTGTGAGTGTCCCGTTATGGCTCTTCCTATCTCCTCCTCCATTTCTTCCGCGACCCTCTCCTGTCGCTCACGAGCTTCTACGTACCCCCTTAGCGCAAGATAGAACCTCCTGAGATGGAGGGTGAAGTCTCAGCCTCAGCGATGAGTGAGCGCTCGCTCGTTTGGACCGCCAAATCGCATCGATCGCACGCCTACGCCAGCCGTTCATATACCGCCTGCACTGCTGCATTCTGTGGCGGGAACACGCACACGGGCAGGATCAACAGCCGTATCGTCGAACGTTCTGACTTGCGGTCGCTTCTCTTTCTCAGCACAATCGGGGGCAGCGCTCGCCTGCCTCCGTGGAACCTCAGCGATCAAGCGCGGCCTCATGGTGTACACGCCCGTTCCGGCCCTCCGTCACGTTCCTCCAGCACTCTATAAGGACCCGCGCGACGCTCCTCCGCTCTGCCCCGGGTCCACCTCACCGCTCTGCGAGCACTACGCTACGAGCTCATCGCTCACCACTTCCCCTCCTCCCTCCGATCCCCTCGCCACCCTCTCCGGCCGCCATGGTCACCTCACCACAGTCCCCGGCCTCGCCCGTCCCCCCACCGCTTGGGACTATCATCGACAATGGCTCGCTTCAGCTGGTCGAAATCCTTGGGTACGGTGGGTACGGTATCGTCTACCGTGCGGTCGACACTTTCTCGTCAAATCCGACGTCGTACGCCGTCAAGTGCCTACCCCACTCCAACAAGCGCAGCGCCGCTCGCCAGCGGCAACTACACATGCGTGAGATTGCGCTCCACCAGCTCGCGTCCGACCACCCGAACGTCGTGACCCTCCACCGCGTGGTCGAGGACTACCAGTACACCTACATCGTGATGGACTACTGCTCCGACGGCGACCTTTTCACTCAGATCCTGCACCAGCGACGTTATCTGGGCAATAACGCACTTATCAAGGAGGTCTTTCTTCAGCTGCTCGACGCAGTTGAGCACTGCCACTCCCTCAATATCTATCATCGCGACTTGAAGCCCGAGAATATCCTATGCTTCGAGGGCGGCCTGCGGCTCGCCATCACTGACTTCGGGCTCGCGACTACGGAGCGCATGAGCACCGAGTTCCGCACGGGCAGCGTGTACCACATGAGTCCGGGTAAGCTCCTCGTTGCCTCGTTACGTTTCTTTTAGCTCACGCTCGGATTAGAATGTCAAGGCGGGATCTTCGCGCCCACGCGGAGCTACTCCCCCCTGTTCAATGACGTCTGGTCGTTGGGCATCATCCTCCTCAACCTGATCACTGGCCGCAACCCGTGGAAGTCGGCGTCTGCGGACGACTGCACTTTCCAGGCGTACCTCAAGGACCCGCACCACTTCCTGCCGACGGTCCTCCCGATCTCCCGGGAGGTGAATGTTCTGCTCACACGCACGCTCGCCGTCGATTGGAGGCACCGTATCACTCTCCGCGAGATGCGTCACGCGCTCGAGGCGATCGACAACTTCTACTCGCCCGATGTCGTCTTCGAGGACAGCATGGCGCGGTGCCCCTGGGAGGCTGGCCTTCGCGCAGACCCAGAGAGCGACTCGTCCGCCGAGGCCGAGCCCGAGCCGCGTGAGCTTCCAGAGCAGGAACCTCAGGAGGACCTCGCTTCCGCTTGGAGCAACGGGTCCGACTCCCAGATGGTCTTCGCCTGCGAGCGCTCGGTCGCCAAGGAGTCCTCATGGTCCGACTCGTACTCCTTCGATGCTCGCGCTGCCGAGGGTACCTCCGCCGCCGCCTCCGTGTACTCACGCTCGCGCTCCGCTTCCCGCTCGCTCTCAGGCTCTGCCTCGCGCTCCATGTCCCCCGGGCCCGACTCGCCCGTATATACCACCACCAAGCTCTTCGAGGCCCTCCAGACCCCCGGACACAGCCCCGCGTCAGCGTACTCTGTTCTGTCTTCCTCGCCCTCCATCCCGTCCCCGCCGGTGACCCCGCACGCGAACGGCGACTGGGGCCAGGTGCAGCAGGGCCGCCCGAAGCTCGTCCTCACCGTCAACACGGACGGCTTCCGCCCCGAGTACTACGACAACAACGTCACGATGCTGTCCGCGACGGCGTCGTCGATGCACACGGCGCTCGAGTCCGCGCTGTCGCCTCACTGGGACGGGTACATGTACTCGCCCCTGGTGACCAGCTCGATCCCGACGGCGAAGGCGTCGCCATACCCGTACGGCGACTCCCGCGAGGAGGTCGGCATGATCATCACGCCGGCGACGGAGGACCATGACATGGACGACTACCCGAACATCGACACTCCCTACGACTCGCACCCCTCCGCGCGTCCGGAGTCGCCCGTGCTCGGGCTCGACCTCGGCGAGGACGCCCCCCGCGCGCCCGCCCCGGAGCAGAACGAGTCAGACCTCAGCTGGCAGCGCCTGTGCTCCTGGCTCAACCCCTCGCCCCAGGCCGGCTCGTCGACGAACCACACGCCCGCGTTCTCGTTCTTCACCGTCACCGCGACAACCGCGCAGTCCTCGTCCCAACCGGAATCCGTCCCGTGGCCCGCGTTCTCGTTCCACACGTCCGCGACGTCCTCGTCTCCGCGGTCGATCCCGGAGAAGCTCTCGCCGGTGCTCGCATCGGGCCCGCCGCCGCTCCCCCTCCGCACGACGCTCGCCGCGCACAGGAAGTCGCGCACGTCGAGCTTCCTGAAGCCCATTCGGCTCGCGTTCCCGCGTCGCTCGTCCTCTCCCCCGCGGAGGCGCTCCTACTCGCGCTCCCCTGGGCGCGCCGGCAAGGAGCGGCAGCCGCAGTCGTCCCCGGCGACGTTCAGCAGCGCGAACTGGGTGCTCTCCGCGTCGACGTCCGCGTCGCCCGAGCCGCAGCCGTACCTGTGCCTGCCGCCCGCGGCGCCGCACGTGCACGCGCAGACGGTGCGCGTGGAGAAGGAGGGCGTCCACCCGACGCACACCACCCTCACCGAGGACGCGCAGCCGAGGCGCAAGCGGCTCCGGTCGGCGCGCGACTGGTTCTCGCCCCAGAAGCTGTTTGCCGCTGTGCTGCCCTCGTCGTGACTCTCGTACCTGGCAGGACCCCAGGCCCCCGACCCGTGAACTAACTTATCACCTGCATTCGGACTGTATAGCACTCGCATCTTCGCATCGGCATCGGCACATTCTCCACATTTTGTCACAGTACCATCGCATTCGGCATTCACCATCATCATCACAGCATCTGGCTCAGCACCCGCATTTTCACCTCAACCCATTCGCATTTTCTTCATTCACGCAACGCATCGGATGTACCGTGTATCATCGCGCAACCTTGCATATCCCCCCATCTGTTAACGACACCATCATCACGTATACGCTCACGACCCTTTTGGTATCTTTATCTCGGTAGAGCCGTGTATCTTCTGCACCGGACTGCGACGCGTCCGCCCACTTGTAGTTCTACCAGCCCGAAGTGGCACACTGTATGCGCCCCCTTGTTTTACAATCTATGCCATATGCGAGTATGCTCCACCCTACCATCCTTGTGCGCCGTGCGCAGTCTCTCGGTGTCCGTGGATTGTAGGATTGAGGGGCATAGCTTCTGTGCTGCAGAACGCGCGGCCTGCGCATGGTCTTGCTGAGCAAGCTTGTCCTCGTTATTCCATACACTGATGATACAGATCCTCTACGCCGCCTCCTACCTACGCACACCTGCGTAGTATGAGTCTACCTCGCGGTCGTCTGCTGACCTCCTGACTTCTCTTGCAGACGATCTATTATCCGCGCGTCGGGGGCATTAGCTGCGGGGATCTCCAGCTTCTCGGTGGCGTCCCTGCGCTGTGAGCGACTGTCACCCCGGAAGCCGATATAGTACAGGCGCAGCATGTCTCCGCCGACAGCGTCGCTCTGGACCGCAGGTCAATATATTACTCTGGGTGCGACTGGAGGATAGACTTACGAAGAATAGGGAGAGGGAATGCACGTTTGCGAAGGACGCAGCACGCAGCGGGTATTCGTGCACGGCAGTCTCGCCCTCAAGCAGGTTGATATTCAGCTGCGACGTGATATCGTCCGCTTCGGAGAAATCGACAATGGTGGTGCGGTTCGCGTATATCCGCAGCCGTCGGGGTGTCGACTCGCCCCTTCCTGTTGGGCGAGATCAGCGGCGGAGTCGATAGCACACGGGCGTCCGTCGATGTACGCACCTAGCTTTAGCAGTATCGAGCGCAGCCGGACGTTCTGCGTGAACGGGATGTGTATAATGACCTGATAAGAGGGTCAGGCTCTCGTCACTGGGGCGCGCGGCGGCGGAGGCAAAGTACTTGATCGTCGACGCCGGACTCGGCGAACTGGGTGGTGTCCTCGCGCTCGTCCCACGGCTTGATGATGTTCTGCGCATCTTCTGGGACGGTCAGGTTCAGACCGTGCACGCTTGGCTCGTCACATTCCCGGTCAAAGCTACACGCACATGCGCACGCTCACTTGTGTTTGTCTATGGACCCGTAGAGGTTGGTGAGATCGAGACCGGCGAGCGAAGCAGCCACCGAGTTCGCATCCTCGTCGTGACTAGAAGCCATTGTGTGCGCAGCAGCTTCACCTCAGAGCTCGTCGTGGTTGGGTGCAAGGTACTCAGAGCCTGTCAGCCTGAGCTGAGTACGCGGCGCGTCCCAGCGTCTGCAGCCGCGGCGTCAACGTAGCGCCCGGCGCGGCAAGTCGCGAAAACATCTTGCCCTCGTACTCGACTCTCTCGCTGTCGACGTCCCGCTCGGCGACCGCAAGGCTCTGCACGATGAGCACACACATGGCACGGGCTGCCTTCTCGGCTGGCTCACGACGAGCATGCCGCCGACTCACTCCTGTCGCACCCACGCTCCGCCAATACTCGACGCCCACGGGACGGTCCAGCGTAGACCCTCGCGAGCACCTCAACGTGGATTTCTCGGACGCGCTCGTCCAGAGCCAGTACTTCCCCAACCTCATGTCGCACGACGCCCTTCTCGACACGCAAGAGAGCAAAACGTTCCCGCCGAACAAGCACTCCCCCTACGCGAACACCGTCATCGTCCGCAACAACCCGTCCTTCTTCCGGATAGCGCGCGAGATCGAGAAGGGCGAGCAGGAGCGCAACGACATGTTCGTCGCGGACGAGATCGAGA
Source organism: Trametes sp. AH28-2 (assembly GCA_001304625.1). Lineage (NCBI taxonomy): Eukaryota > Fungi > Basidiomycota > Agaricomycetes > Polyporales > Polyporaceae > Trametes > Trametes sp. AH28-2. The sequence continues at coordinate 164,828 of KQ464111.1, forward strand.
GCTCGACGGACGCGATGAAGCCCATCAAGTTCCTCCACGTGCCCACGAACCAGCTCCAGAAGCTCTACCGCGCGCAGTACGTGCGGTGGGTGAAGCAGCAGACGGGCAAGGGCAAGATCGAGCGGTACTCCGTCCTGATCGTCGTCGGGAATGGCAAGGGCCTCCTCGGGCTCGGGGAGGGCAAGGGCCTCGACTACATGAGCGCGGTCAGCAAGGCGTTCCCGCAGGCCGTCCGCAACATGGACCACATCGAGCGGTTCGAGGACCGCACGATCTGGACGGAGATGGAGACCAAGTTCGGCGCGACGCGCATCATCCTCCGCCCGCGCCCCGTCGGGTTCGGCCTGGCGACGAACCCGATCATCCACGAGGTCTTCAAGGTCGCGGGCATCAAGGACGCGAGCGCGAAGGTGTGGGGGAGCAGGAACCCGTACCACGTCATGAAGGCCGTCGTGCGCATGCTCCTCCCGGGCCATATGCCGGCGTTGATGGGCGACGGTGTCGGTGGGCAGGGTCGGACGATGGAGAAGGGCAGGGAGATGCGGTCGGTGATGGAGATCGAGCGGGACCGGGGCAGGAAGATCGTTCCACTTCATACATGACGGGCCACCGGTATAGTGGTCGCCATTCCTACGATACACACCATCTACTCGACTAATGCAGACGTTCTCGGCGACATCTCTAGAGGAAGGGATCTACCCGCTAGCCGAGCTCTCCAGGAGCTGTGTGCATTCTGAGTGCCTCAGCCGGCCAACACACCTTCCAAGCTATCTGGCGCACTTCATACCAAGCCGTTGTGGTTTGGACTCCTCGCTTACCCTGCTCCCAAAATTTTACAGCATACACCACATGCGAGTAGCGAGGAGTCGTATGTACGTTCGACGAATGTGAGCTCGGTTCATGTCTTCGCACTACGATCTACGCTAAGTTCTAGGCACAGGTGGCTGCCATGCGAAGTACCAGGTGTATGTATACATGCACTGCGTCTTGAACAACATAGGGCGTCCCTAAGATCTCCGCCAGAGTGCCGACACCCCGCCCATACTGCGTACGAAACTCCACATACACGCTCTCTGCACAGATATGCCCATCTTGATGGCCCACCGCTGCGCTATACATCAACTGTCTTCAACTGGACATACAGAACCGAGGCTATTTAGGCTACTGGTTGCGACTGTGAGCATCGCTTGTTTGTTTACTCTGTAAGCACCGTCAACGCACGCTCTGATGTAGTGAAAAGGGTCACCTACTGGTGGTAGCGGCATCCTCTTCGTTGCCGAGACGTCCTTTAGAGCTTCGCTTGCCCGGTGCAGCCTCGGCGGGAAGGGGGGCGGCGCTGACCGTCACCTCGATGCGCTGATGTGCGTGGTGGGCGATGAGGCAAGGTATGCATGTGTCTTCATGCTCGTGCACGTGCGTCGGCGACGGGCGAAGGTAGTTCGCTCCTGGGGGGAGGGGCATGCCAGTGTTCTCGGCGGCTGGCGCGCTTGCTGCATGGGGCGCGCACGTCGCCCGGATGATTGCCAGGGCGAGAGAGACGATGAAGAACACAGTGAACATGGTGGTGATGTTGGACGGCCAGTCTCCGCGTCCTCAGGCTTATATGGTACTGTACATCGTTGCATTGTCATTGGTGAGCGCCGCGATAGGCATCCTGATTACCGCTATTTGCCTGCACACGCGAACCATCGAGGTTGATATCCGGCACATTTATTTCGCAGCTTCTATCGGCGCTGCCGGAGTGAGCAACAGCGAGACCTCGATCGCGCTTTGAAAGCTGCACCTACTTCTGTGCCGCGTTACCGACAGGCTTGCCACAGCTGCGCCAACGTACGTCTAACAGGCGGCGAATCCACTGGCAAGCACTAGGCGTAACCCGGGCTTCGTGTCCTCGTCTGGCGAGACTTCGTTTCCTCTGCTCTGGCGTACGCCGGTTCTTCTCAGAACGAGGCAATTGTGAATCCTCATCGAATTCCAACCATGCGTTCTCTCTCTTCCCTTCTTTCAGGGTTGGCAAAGGCGTGGCAAGCGGAAGGGTGTTCATGCGGTGATGCGGGGTCCTATCAAGAGGCCGGCGCCAGTGACCAAGTTGGTTGTGCCTCTTCTCGTTTCGTCGTGCGAACTGCGATGCGCCCATAACGAACAAGGTTCTGCCCGTTCTGCATCAGCTCGAGAATGCCTCGCCCTCCCGCACGGGCCTGCTCGCGACCATCATCTTGAAGGAGACCCTCGTACGCCATGTCCCTCTTGACCCTCTTGCCTACCCTTTTAGCCGCGTTCGCCATCTGGAGATGGTTTGCGAGACGCTCGACTACTCGCTCTAGTGTCCTCGCCGCCGTTGCTGGTCCCCTGAAAGAACATTGGCTCACAGGTGAGCTGTGCAACCCTGTTTTGAGGCACCGCGGCAGTCGCTGATCCATATATTCAGGAAACCTTCGTCAGCTATTCAAAGATGGACTGGACTATAACCTCTCCCTGTACAAGCAGTACGGTGGCGTCATCAAAGTGCATGGCGTGCTCGGGGTACGCCTCCAAGATTTACTTGTCAACGGGAGCGCCGCTGACGCGTACGTCCAGGTGGAACAGCTGCTGGTGTCCGATCCACTAGCTTTGCAGCACATTCTGGTGAAAGACCAAGATGCCTTCGAGGAAACCGAGATGTTCATCCAGTGAGTGTTCGTGACCTGCTTGCGAGTCATTATTTGATGGTCGTGGCGCTCAGGACGAATAAATTGATGTTTGGTGAAGGTCTCATATCGACGGTGGGTGCGTATTTCTGAGAGTTCCTCGGGTTCTGGTCGGGGCTGACTCGAGGGATTGAAGGGGAGCAGCACAAGAAGCAGCGGAAGCTGCTCAACCCTGTTTTCTCTCTCGCCAATCTACGCGCCGTACTTCCCCGGATACAGTCAATCGCGGATGAGCTTGTCGCGCGGCTGCAGGACGGCCTCCCGACAAACGGCGGTAAGACCTCTCTTGGTGTACTGTGCAACCCGGGATTGTTACTCACTATTGCTAACAGACGCTCGCGAAGTGAACGTCCTTCCGTGGATAGCGAGAGGCACCATCGAGTACGTCGGACGAGGAATCCTCGGTGTCAGTTTCGACTCCCTCGAGCCTACGAAGACCAACGAATACACGGACACGATCCGGAATGTTCAGTGCGTCTCCTCACGCGTTCGTGCGCATCCCATCTCACACTGGCATACGGCCTTTCAGACACGTTGGAATCAGAGTCATGCTGCTCCGTCCCTTCGTTCCCTTGGTGGTGCGCAACCTCTCTGTATACTGGCGGAACAAGCTCGTCGACTGGCTCCCTTCTCCTACGGTGCGAGAGCTGCGCGAGATGGCTCACGTCATGCACAACTCGGCGCGCCAGATCTACCTCACCAAGAAAGCAGAGGTGGAACACGACGGCGTTGACGACGAACCTGCGACGGACCTGATGAGCATCATGAGTGCGTCTATGCATGATTACTCGGGCTATAAGCGGTACTGACGACGGAACTCTAGTCCGCGCGAATTCGTCCACCCAGGAGAAGTCGAGGCTCACGGCCGAGGAGCTTATTGGGGAGATCAAGTAGGCTCCCATTCCCATTTCCTGTACATACTCACTTCATGACGCCGCCCAGCACGTTCCTGCTCGGCGGACAGGAGACGACGACTTCAGCCCTTGCCCGGATGCTCTACGTCCTCGCGCGCGAGCCCGACGCGCAAGCGCGGCTGCGTACGGAGGTTCGCCAGGCTCGATCCGCACTCGCCACCGGGGACGGAGAGGACTGGCGGCGGACGAGCATGCCGTACGACGTCCTCATCGGGCTGCCCTACCTCGACGCCGTCGTGCGCGAAACGCTGCGGCTGCACCCCCCGACCAATATGATGAACCGCGTGTGCGTATACCCCTTTCCAGCCACACTCGCTCTCCAGTCCGTATGCAGTCTGACGCCGTTTTCTCATGGAAGGACGACCAAGGACACCGTGCTGCCCCTCCGTTTCCCCGTGCGCACCGCGACTGGGGAAGAGACGACGTCCGTGCCGGTGCCCGCGGGCACGAACATCATCATCTCCATCCTCGGCGCGAACCGAAACAAGGCTGTCTGGGGCGCGGACGCGGACGAGTGGCGCCCCGAGCGGTGGCTCGGCGCGTCGCAGGGCGCGCGGGGCAAGGATGCGGACGCGGAGTTTGGGGACGAGTCGCGCGAAGGAGGGGCGGGCTCGGGGTCGGGCACCGCGGAGGGCGTGAGGTATCCTGCGGTGTATGGCGGCATGTGAGTGTGCAGCGAGGTTGGAGTGAGCGTATATCCGGCGCTGACTGGCCTTGGTTTCCAGGATGACGTTCCTAGGCGGGAGTCGCGCGTGCATGTGAGTCACTGCCTTCCTATACCCCCTCATATCAGATTGTCTGACATAATTCGTTTCTGCAGTGGTTTCAAGTTCGCCGAGATGGAGATCAGTACGTGTCCCTTCGCTACTTGCCCCTTTCTTCCTCGCCCATTCACCGACCATCACGTCACCGCTGACGCCCACTCCGCACAGAACAAATCTTGTCTACGCTCGTGTCGACGATGCACTTCGCGCTCCCGTCGGCCGTCGACGCCGGCGGCGCGCGGAAGGAGATATACTGGCGCATGGACGGGCTGCAGGTGCCAGTGGTGCTCCCGCCGCATGGGGACGGGAAGACAGGGCAGGTCCCGCTCGACGTGCGGCTTGTCAGGGAGGAGGATTTCTCGTGAATATTCCGGCTCGTATGTGAGGTGTGTGGGAGTGTGGCCCTGGTCCTTTCTGTAAGTCGTACTGGGAAGACACTTTTCTTGGGGATACATAGCTGCGGCGGGATGGCATGCGCCCACTGGGTGGTACGACACTTTGAATTATTTGGTCAAATACAGAGCATTCTAAGTGGTCAGCAATTCATCTCACCCCAAAGCGCACGCAGCCTCAGCTTCCCTGGCGTCGCCACGGGTCATATTACTCGTGGTACCTTCAAATTGTTCCTCCTAAGAAGCGAGCAAATCCGTATCTGAGCTCCTCGAAGCATGGCTCTTGGCATACTACGCGACTTCTACCATTAACAGAGACTTCAGTAGGCTTGCCAGTAAGCAGAGAATGCGCGGATGGCCATGGGATGCCAGTGCGTGGGTGCTGCTTGCAAGAACTTCGACTCCTTCAGCTGCAGAGCCAATGCAGAGCCAATGCAGAGCCCAAGTCAAAATCAAACGCTGTGCAGTGGCACTGCTCAGTGCGATGGCGTGGGAATATCATCAGCAAGCGTGGGCGTGTATGGACGCGCAAGCGCCCTAGCTCGACTTCTGACTTCACCGTGATCATCCATACCACCGTCAAGACTCAGTACTCAGTACTCAGTACTCATCATTCGACGTTTAACGGTCAATGTTTTCAACGCAAACCTCATGGCATGGCAACTACTTTGAGCCGTTCACGGAACCACTCCATCCCTCCCTGGTTGTAACATGAAGCTCCAGCGCCATCCTCGGACCTACTCGTCCTCGCAAGGTTCTCATCATCAACCGGCTAGGACCGTCAGTACAGCGCAGTGGCAGCACGAAGGATTGTAACGATACTGCTTCTGCACGGCTCGAAGATCCACTTTGCGCGCATGCGGGCTGCATATAGGAACGCTACGAGGACAGCCTGAGAGTGGTGATCACAGACGAGCCTCCCTTCCCAGCCGTTTGCTTCATGGCGGGGCCTCCGACTCGGAGTCGGATTCGGGCCTGAGGCCTGCCACAAATGCGCATTTTGCTCGCACAGGTACGCTAGTAGTAGCACCCCCGAGTCACCTTCCTAATGATAGGATCTAACAGCCCCGCCCAGAGCTTCGTCGCTTTGTCGACGCTTTGCTCACGAACTATAAGTCATCCACTGTGCGGGATTATCAAAGTCACGAACTCTACGTCGAACAGGGGTCAGATTTCACCACAGCCCGCAGCTTATATCGCTCCTAGAAACTCTGCTAGTACGACTACCCCGCGCCCGGCTCGCATACACTCAACACCGATCATGTCTATCCTACAACATATACGCAGATTCGTCACAGATCGCCTCCCTGTTTCAAGTTAAGCCCTCCAACTGCAAGACGGGGACGGCAGACGTCGTACCACGGTCAGGGATACTGGCTGGGACCGTGCGCGTAGCGCCCTCGTTTACTCCTCTGTGAAGACTGTTAGCATCCGCACGTACACAGCAAAGCTTCTCTACACTTACTGGCGATGACGACATGGGCAGCGTCGTGGCGCAGTCCGCCGGACATGCGCTTGGCCGGGGCAGCGTCGGAGCCGAGCGGCGTGGCGACAACCTGAGAGGCGCACATCGCGACGAGCACGAGCAGGAAGGCGGGGATGGAGAAGGTGGGCATCTGCATGTCGGCTTGCAAGTTTCGCGAGTTAAAGGGTACTGGGATGGTGCCCTCTGGTGAGCACGCGCTTTTTGTACTTTGCAGCATCTCCCCTTCGCGCTGACTCACACTCTCGGGCAGGATGATTCAGAATGAACTCGTTTCTGACGTAGGCCTTTCCGTAGAACCACGCGGTAGCGCAGTCCGCCTTTGTGGGGCCCTACTGATCTGTCGAGGGTCATGCTGATCCCAAACCCACAGGCTTTCTGCTGTTTTCACCTAGCGTTATAGTACAGGCGTTCATCAGAGTCCCGAGACGTCGACTGGCTCACGCTAGACACAACCTAGCAGCCTCGATGTGCCGCAAGCTCACGGTACGCCAACACCATTACTAGGTTGTCCGATGCAGCGTCGGACCCTCGTTCTGTCCGGAGGCCCGGAAGAGCAGTAGTGCAACTGCTACAGCAGTACCGGGTGAGTCGTTCCGTGGCGCTCTCAAGAATCGGCTTCTTGCGCGTAGTCGGGCCTCCATATGCGAAGGGCGGCGCGTTCTACAAGTCTTTCTGCTCCGATTTCCCCAGAGCGCCGGTATGGAAGGTGTAAACTGAGGGTCTGCTGCCCGGCGTCGGTGGAGCGCAGGCGGCTATGCTCTGGCGAGCGGAGGGTCCCCCCTGTGGTGGCGGCAGGAAGGCTTCCCAGAGCCTTTGTGGCGTCCTCGAGGGCGCGAACCTTCTGGGACCGGTGACATCGTGACTGACGTCTTTTCGTCTCCGTAGGCGCTGCAGCAGTGTGAGATGAGCGAAGAGCCATCACGGGGTGAGCCTACTGCTCTGCATAGGGCTTGGGGGGCTGCCGACCCTCCTTGTCGCTGCATCCGTCGACGTTCGGATATTCAACTTGATTTTATGGAGCTTGAGACCAAGGACTCGGAGCAAAGGATGACATTGAACGGTCTGAACGCGATACACCAGGAGAGCACCGAACAAGATAGTAATCATTCAGGATCTACGCCTCCGTATCCTCCGTCACATTCAGCGGCCCCGGCGGGTGCGCCTCCAGATACCTCCTCATCGCCGTCCAGTCCCTGCACCGATGCACCGAGCCCACGCCGCTCGCCGCATGCTCCCACACGCCCGCCGCGTCCCTCTCGGGCGTGCTCGGCTCAAGCGTGCTGTCCGCGCGGCACAGGATCGCCTGGCGCAGGTAGCGCAGGCAGTGCTCCGCGTGCTCGATGTAGCCCGCGCCCGCGCCGACGCCGCCCATCGCGAAGCCGACGCGGAGCACGTCGAGGCAGTGCATCTGGTGGACCATCGCGACGAGGAAGGTGCGGTTCGCGGGCCCGAGCGCGGTGAACCCGTCCTCGGGCGGGAAGGCCGCCGCCCAGTCGTCGTCGGCGGTGAGCGAGAAGTGCGGCGCGCCGGAGGTGAGGACGAGCCCGACGGGCGCGAGCGGGAGGGGAAGCTCGGCGGGGAAGTCGTCGCCGATGTAGGCTGGGCGGAAGGGGTCAGTGGACGTCGCGGGCGCGACTGGAAGTGCGGCGACGTACAGTACGTGGGTGGGGGCGGAGGTAAGAGACCGCCGAGCGTGCGCAGGATGTGTGCGACAAAAAGGAGATTGGCGAATGTGAGGCCGAGCAAACTGTAGCACGCTACGGCCCACCGAGAGGACATGATGCTGGAGGGGCTCTGGGTGCCTCAACCTACAGGTACGGGGGCAAAGGCGGGTTGCAGGAGGTGATTGTGGGCCATTTGAGTAGCTCGGGGACTCGATGTCAACTTTATCCAGGAGAGGCATACCATATTCCTGCAGTAGTGTATGCAGGGTGGCAATGGGGAAGTTCGACTTGGAATACGGGTCAGGTGTCATTTGACCAGTTCGCCGTAGGTTCGCCGGGCTTCCCGGGCTGCGAGCCTCTCTGCGCGTGCGCTCTGGCCACGCGATTCGCTCCCCCCTAATCTCGAGGACCTCACCAGCTTGAAGGTAGAAGAATCAGTCAGCACCGAAAATCCGCCCCTACCTCAGAGATGTACGGCGCATTCTCCCGCGGCGATGATGGGTGGCGAGGTCGCATGTGCGACGGCGAACACTGCACAACACGCTGACTCTGGTCGGGGCACATTCAATCGCAGGCAAAACAAAAATGCGGGCTTCTCACGCGAACGCTGAACTCGTTTCTCACAGGCACCTAGATCATACAAAACAACCAACTTACTCATCCTACACCAGCGTCCCGCCCGTCGACCGCGACGCGACCACGTCTACAATCCCAGACTTCAGCTCGAAGCACTCCGTATCGCCGTCCTCCGAGGGGCGGCTCGGCACGCGCGTCGTGCTCCCGCCCATCCTCCGCCGCTGCCTCCTCGCCGCGGCCCCGCCGGAGAACTCGACGCTCGGGAGCGCGACGCCCGAGCGCGCCCAGATGAGCTGCGAGACGCGCTCCGCCTCCTGCGTGGTGCTCCCCGCGGAGATCCCGAGCGCAACGCGGATGACGATCAGCGTCGACGCGATGCCCTACACGTACCACGGCGCCGCCACGGGTGAGAAAACTTCGACCCAGACGGCGAGAGCGGCGAGACAGGAGGGGGGGGGAACTCACGTATATCGGGACGGCCATGACGCCGACGATGGCCTCCGCGGGGTGCTCGATCGTGACGAGCACGACGAGCGCGAGCTGCGTCGCGAGGTAGATGAGCCCGCTCTCGACGATCACCGCCGCCGCGCCGTTCGCGAGGCGCACCGTGCGCCGCGTGAGCGGGATCAGCGCCGCGGGCGGGACGGGCGACGTCGGGGAGAGCGAGAGGAGGAGGTGCAGGACGGTCGCGAGGCAGGCTGGTGTACGATGCGCGCCGCGGGAGGATTGGATTGTGAGTCACGTCGGGCGAGGGAGATCACAGAGCTTTCTGACTTACCGAAGCCGGCTATGGCGGAGAGGATGGGGAGGGCGACGACCCAGTAGTTGCGGCGCCACATGACCCAGCAGCGGTAGATGAGCACGGCGTCGCCGAGCAGGTCCGCGAGGGAGATGAGGAGGTCTGCGCCGACCAGCGGCTTCGTCTCGTTGGCGAACCCTTGCACGCCTGTGCCTTGCTGCAGAACCGTTTTCGCGTGTGAGGCCAGGGTCGAAAACACCGGAATGGAAGACTCGGAGACGACGTACCAGGACGGTGTAGAAGTGGTTGAATTCGAGGGCGTAGTGCGCCGTGCATGCCCCGAACAGGAGACAGTGGATGACGAGCACGATCAGGTTCACGTCTCGCGGTCCGCGTCGGTACAGCAGCGCCAGAGACAGCGCGAAGAGCACGCAGTAGACTCCTACAATGGGTCGTCAAGAACGGAAAAGCAGAATGGCAATCTGTAGCACGTACCCCACAGCGTCGACTCGCAGGCGAACCCGATGAGAGCAGCGATGTCGTTGGACAAGACCATCCTGTCTGGCGGAAGGCGGAAGGGCGGCGAACGCGGCTACCCGAGGGCAAGACGAGCAAGCATATAACGGGGCCTCCCTCCCGAGTTGCCTCCGGGCGACCGTGGGCGGTGCCGGAGGCCTGCACATGCGGTGGCAATCGGTTTCATGAGGCGCGCGACAGGCCCGTCTGTCCGCTGAAGAGCTCTCCACGTGGAGGCCCGCGCGATCGAGAATTTATCATTGCGCACTGCAGCGCCTCCTGTGCAGGCGAAGAGGTATCAGTCACGATGCACTCGAGTCTCGAGGACGCCACGAAGGCCCAGGACGACCTTCCTTCCCATACAGATACCACGTCTCGTCATACAAAAGCAGGACGCGTGATCAAAATGATGCGGTAGTAGGCTTTGCTTACCAGACTTCCATCCCAGCGCTCTGGGCTAGTAATCGGCACCAACGGACCATCGAGGCACTGCGGTTTCCGAGGATGGAGAGACGACTGCGTGCTACGCTGCGTTTCAGTGCATATGTCACGGCCCTGACTCGCCCGTACGGCCGTAGCCTGTGTGCGACAACAGATGGAGGATTATCGTCGCGCGAAAACGCGGATCCGAGGGAGAAACGGACTGTCCAACCTTCAAAGCGCCCGGTGCTTGCTGCTCCGACGAAGATCTCGGCCCTCGCACTCTCGGGGGCCATTCGCAGCCCAAAGACGTCGCTTCGTCGCATGCGGTCCAGAGGTCCTCCGGTCCCCGAAAGCCAAACGAACAGCCTCTTGTGCGCCCGTGAGCGGAAACGGTAGAAGACTTGTAGCTTTCGGCTGAGACCGACGTCGTCCCTCGTGTGCGGCGACGCCACGACGATGGGCTGCGCCTCACGTGTATCCAGGTAGAAAAATCTGTCGGAAGAGCTCTGGGCCACTCCCTCCGCCTAGCACGGGTGTTGGCTACTGGCGAGAGCGGGGGGCCTTGAGAATGCAGGGGTAGAGCAGATATAAGGACACTGTGCTCACCATCTGCTAGCCTAGCGCACTTCGCCTCCCATACGCTGTCGACATGCAAGTACCCACCGGTCCCGTCTTCGCCCTTCTACTCTGTCTCGCCGCCGCGTCGTGTGCCGCCGTCCCTCCCACACCTCTCGCAGCCGACGCGGCCGTCCTGGCCCGGGACGAGAGAGGCACCAACGCGCTGCTGCACAACAACGCCCACGTGAGCGTCGTCAGTAAGTGGCCATTGACACTGGATGCGAGCGCAACAAGGGGTTCACGGCAATGTCTACAGAAGAGGGTCACTAGAATGGTTTTGCTCACATCCGCCGTGCGTGTAACTTGAATGACCAGTAAGTGATATTCAGACGGCACGTCCGATGACTTCGTGTCGACAACCGATGGCTTACCTCCGTCCGTGCAGTGGGCGAGGGCATTCAAAGGGTCTATCCATCTGGGCGGCGTGTACTTTATGGCATGTATAATTTTCGACGCATGTATATGCGTGAGAGCGGGGCGCTGGTAGCATAGGGATTTTTTGCGCGCCTTCTGGTGCCTACCATGTTGTACCCCATCATGAGTCACTGGCAAGAAGTCAGAACAGTGGTACGCGGCTGAGGGTGAACCGAGCTTACGACTGGGCGCCACGGTCGACGGGGCAGAGGCCATACGGCTGGCGGCACAAGCTTGAGACCGTTGAGCGCGCCGAGGAGATATGCGACGAGCAGGATGTTGAGGAATATTCGGCGGCGTTACCTAGGGCATGCAACGGTTATACAAGAGGGTACGGTTGGTCCACCGGCGGGAGCTTTGTGTATTCTTCTGTTCCTGGACAAGGTGAAATTGGGACACTGGCCCCGGGCGGGTGAGGCTGGGTGTGAGTCGGATTTCCAAGGAACATAGTTGTATGCGTATGATGGCATCGCACGGATGTTCGACGGGTACAGCACCTCGTGTTCAAGTTGGGTTGGTGAAGGCGCTGCCAGTGGATCAAAGAGGCAACACGGATTACGGCGGGGTGACTCGGATACTTCTTGAAGTCACAGCGAGCTCAGGCTGGCGCGGGTTGCGTTCAGCAGATGATCTACCACCACCTGTAACACGAGCGAGCATTCGGTGAGTGCTTGTCAAAGCGCAGGGACGAGGAGCGAGCCGTGTGGCTTGGGCTGAGCCTGCGCTCCTAGTGATGGCGGCCGGCAATGTCCGAGACGGCGTCACACGTGTGTACCTGTGTGTACCGGTTCTCAACTTACACCTCCAAGTTCCATCATGGTTCTGAGCCTTAGCCTGTCGAGGCCGCAGCTGCATCCAGGCTGTGGGAGGCCTGAGCATGGCAGGACCTCCTGAACGTTGAGAATTAAGTCCGAGTCGTACGTGCCTCCGAGTCAGTAAATCCCCGAGTCAGTGCCGTCACTCACCACACCCTGCGCATCACTTGCACGAGCCATTAACGATGCTGCTGCGGACAGTCATAGCGAAAGACTTCCAACAAGGTGCATCAACGGCTCGTGAAACTGATTGCCCAACTATCTTTACGGTGAAACTCGTATGTTCAGACTCTTTTCCCTCTGAAGCACCCTGTGCGCGCAATCACAAAGTTGATATTCTGAAGACCCGCCACCCGACTCGGACACTGCACACATCCTGGTTGGTACCCCCCGTGTCCTGCATACACTCTTCTCAGTCTGGGGAATCAGGTCAGCCATCGCGATTCTGAGGCGAACGTGGATATATGTAAGACACTGGTACGTACTCCCAACCTCAACGTGACCCTCGTTGTTCCACAGGCCGAGGTCTACCGCGGGGCCGGCGTGTTCGGGGGTGGGCTCGATGGCGGCCACGGAGGCGGCAGACGGGAGGGCGCTGGACGAGCTGCTGCAGAGCGCGGCAACGAGCGCGAAGAGGAGGGTCGCGGCGGTGAAGTGCATTGGAATCTGGGTGAGTGGTATGGATTTGTGTGGATATCGACGTTGGCAGAGGGCGAGGGCGCGGGTCGATGAAGAGAGCCGTCGTAGCCCTAGGACCTTCATATACGGTCACGCTCCCTCGTGCAATGCCAGGGCAAGCTTCCGAAGCAACCATCGTGCGGCACACAGCTGCGATGCTTGTCAAGGAGGCTCCCGTTCGACCACGCGTCTCCGCACGAGCCTCACGTCGTGCGGTCCTGCTTGCCTTCGCGTACTCTCTGACCAATGCTCCGACTCTTGCGCGCGACCGTCCAGCAGGGAAACGGGACAGGGAACATCGAAATCATAATCATCGTCCTGACGCCCCCGTATCGCCGCCGTGAACCCATGTCTGCCTATGCCATCACTCCTTCGCCGGGTTACTCGGGAATCGTGCCTTCTCAAGGATGGCACTTACCAGGAGAGCAACGCGCAGCGTCTGTCAGTCCTTATCGTCTTCTTCGTCGAGGGCTTTGACTTGAAGTTGCGTAGGCTGAGATCAGGAAGTCGGTCTGCGTCGTGATCTCACTCACTCACGCACTCATGCTGCGTCCAGAGCGACGTAGCGCTCATCCTGACGCGCGTTCAGAGTGCGTATGTGTCTTTCCCCGTCTTTGAGCTGCCTGGGGGACACGGTCCACTCCTTATTAGGATTCCGTCGCAGGCTCACAGGGCCGGAGCGCTGAAAGCCTCTTTTCGGCGCGTAGCATTCAAGTGCCGAGTAGAAGAACGATCTGAGGACGCAACCTCACACAGCTGTCTCCGAGAGCTGACCATCACAGGCCATCTGTTCTCAATTTGAGGACAGCTCGAGAATGAGAAGACCAGTAGGTTCGCTCTCGATCGGGCGCTCAGACTTGCACGGAGCGTGACGAGGCCTCCTTGCTACGGGAACATCCGTATCACATCGCGAAGGAGCAACAACGTATACATTTTGAACGCACCCACCTCGGAGGCCGCAGCGAGACTCAGCCTGGGAGGCCCAGACTATCCTATTCCCTACCCCGTCTGTTGCTGACATCTCACGCCACAAGGCCAACGATCATTCTTTGCTCACTGCCCTTGTACGCCGTCAACGGAGCTGATATCGGCAACTGTAGCTCTATTGCCTCTGGGCCGCAAGTGAAAGGCGTATGCCGTGCTGATACTGGTAATCGTCGGTGCTATGTACAGTATCAGACACTCGGCTTCCCCCGTCTCTCGTTTTGAACCCCTCCTCGGAAAACGGCTGTCGTTTGATATCGCCGCCTTGGTCGGGTTCACGTGCGAGTTTGCTCTGTGGGGTGCGCCCACGTTCATTCTCGAGATTCAACCTGGTGTACATTTCGCATCGGATGGGAACACATGCAACGATTTCATCCACCCCTACTTCTCCACCTCCACCAACTCGTCTCCGAGCGGCCTCGGAGGATGCTCCGCCAAATAGCGCCTGAGCGCCGTCCAGTCCCTGCACCGGTGCACCGTCCCATATCCCTGCTTCGACTTGTGCTCGGGCCGGCCGCGGTGCGCGCCGACCTCGCTCTCCTCGAGCGTCGTGTCCGCGTGGCAGAGCACCGTCTGGCGCATGTACCGCAGGCAGTGCTCGACGTGGTGCGCGTACTCCGCGCCCGCGCCCGCGGGCCCGCCCTTTGCGAAGCCGACGCGGAACACGTCGAGGCAGTGCATCTGGTGCTGCATCGCGATCTGGAAGGTGCGGTTCAGGTGCGCGGGGCCGACGGTCGTGAACCCGAAGTTGTGCGGGAAGGCGGCGGCCCAGTCTACATCGGCGAGGAGCGCGAAGTGCGGCTCGCCGGGCTGGAAGACGAGAGCGGCAGGCGGGATGGGGTAGGGGAGCTCGGTGGGGTAGTCGTCACCGATGTATGCTGTGGAAGGACGATCGTCAGTGGTCGGATCGTATCTGGTCCGGAGGAGCGCGACAACCTACAGTACGAGACCTGGGTCGGGCGTGCGCTTTGAACGATACCCAAGATCTGAACGACAAACGCGACGTTGACAATGGTGAGGCAGAGAACGCCGTAGAATGCGCCACGCCATGAGGAGACGGTGTGCTTGTCCATCATGGTGGTGGATGCGAGAGGGCGATTGCGAGTGTCTAAAGGGTCGCTGAGCGAGGCTGGACGGCGGGGGCTTGCTTAAGTTGCTGCCGGTAAGAGGAGCTTCGATGCCCACGAGCGGGGAACTTGTACTGGGAGGTCCGCCAGCGTGCCAGTTTGTGGCAACCTGGCTGCCCTCCCAGAGAGTATAGTGACAGCATCGGACGTCCAGTCTGGCGACTCGAGCTTGACCCTCCATCACATGGCGCGGCACAGATAGGATGACAGCCTCGTGGTTATCATAAGGAGCCTGTCCACAATACTGTCAGAATATTTCATCAGAAAACGGTGTATGTCGGACTCGGCAGTGAACTCTCCACACGTGCCGCATTCGCCCAACAGTCGAGAGATTGAGTTGTCCATTTTGATGGTCGAGTCCCAAAACGTCGAGCACAAACTGTGTTTATCCAAGTTTTCCTAGTCCAGGAGTTAAAGCTTCAAGTTGCTATCTTGGACACCGGTGTCCCCAGCGTATCGCCGGGCTCGGGGGCTCCCGAGTAAGCCCAGTTACCTGGGCCCCACATGACGACCACGAGGGCGATGATGGGAGAGCCGTGCATCGCGGAGGCCCCATGCTGGGATATGCCAGATACATATGCCAAACCAGGCTCCTACCCACCGCGCTGTTCGAGGTGAGGGGCGATCTCAAGGAGCGTAGACAGAATAAATTCCGACATACCATACACCAGCGCTTATCCAGTAATGCCATCACGTGCTACATACTCCAACCTTAATTCCCCTCACCTCTCACAGGCGGCTGGCTTCAAACATCTACAAACAACCGGCGTCGGAGAGTTAGCGCCCCAAACTGGCCCCGTTTGGAAGGCCCATCAACGCGGGGCGCTTGAGAATTATCGGCATTTCTTGTTTCTGTCCAGTGGACGTCGTCGCGCGTCGGGCGCGCGCGCGGTGCTCCCCAGCCCGCGAGGCCCTCGCGCTCAGCGAAACTCGCCTGAGGTCTTCGCTTTTGATGGTTTTATTGTATGTCAATGCGATTATGTGTTTTCCAAAGCGCGACACCTCATGAGCAAGTATGCCTTGTTTCACGCGCTCTGAGTGCTTGCACAACACTATTGGGGCGAGAAGATTGTACACAAGGCACCCGGCATGCACAGCGTAAACAACATACTTTCAGATGCCATAGCCAAGCAATACCTTAGCACCTGCCTCTGATGCGAAGTATAGAGCGCACGCGCGGTAGGTGGCGGGTCGGTAATTCCGCGAAGTTGAATGAAATGGAGCCGCTTCGTGTATGGTTCGAAGCCGTTTATAGAGGGCGCAGCCACTGGCCCCTGAGTGCACTCGCGCCTTCAGTAGAATAGTTCGCGCGACCTCCCAAAACAATCGCGCTGGAGCGCGAGGGCCTCGCGGGCTGGGGAGCACCGCGCGCGCGCCCGACGCGCGACGACGTCCACTGGACAGAAACAAGAAATGCCGATAATTCTCAAGCGCCCCGCGTTGATGGGCCTTCCAAACGGGGCCAGTTTGGGGCGCTAACTCTCCGACGCCGGTTGTTTGTAGATGTTTGAAGCCAGCCGCCTGTGAGAGGTGAGGGGAATTAAGGTTGGAGTATGTAGCACGTGATGGCATTACTGGATAAGCGCTGGTGTATGGTATGTCGGAATTTATTCTGTCTACGCTCCTTGAGATCGCCCCTCACCTCGAACAGCGCGGTGGGTAGGAGCCTGTGATAACACCTGAGGCCTGCACCCTCCCACCCTTGCCACGATTTGTCCGGCGCCAAAGAGCACCGCGCAGAGCAGCGTGTGTTCGGCCTGAAAGTGGCAGTGGTCTTGCTCGTGCCCATAAACTCTGGCATGCTGGTGTGGGCGTTCGCGGCGGCGCGGCGGCGCCAAGTCGCCGGCGTGCTCGGGGACTTGCTGGACACAACGGACACCCACCTCCTGCCCCGCCCTGACCCTCTCGACGGCTTGGTGGAGTTCCTAGCAGCCAGTACAGGTTCGTCGTCCGCCGAGCGATGATAGACCAGTGCGATATATATGTCGAGGGGTGACGATGCGCCGGGGGTGGCGGCTATAGTGGCGTAACGGATTTGGAGTGGTAGAATCGAGATGCATCAGCGAGATCGTTTTGTACGATGATGCGCGTGAATGCTACAGGTGAAGGGCGCGCGATCTACCGGCCGGTGGGACTCGAGAAGAGCGAGGCTCGAACATGAATGCACGACAAGGCGCAACTGACGCACCGAGATAGTCGCCGAAATGCGCGCGATAGAGAGGACTTGTACAACGTCAAAGCAGCATTCTTGACCTTCAACTTGCGGCATCACTGGGTATCATACAAGCGCAGCGGAAGCAACAAACGAGTGTGGCACGGACTAGTCCGTGATTGGGTTGTCAGCATTTGACGGTACCCAAGATAACGGAGAGCGGGACGAGGCAAGGCAAGATGGAGAGCATGTGTGAGAAGAGAGCATAGACAAACAAGTGAGAGACAAGTACAACAGGGGAGACAGCGAGTAGACAAGGAGCGTGGGGTATGGTGAGCGATTTAGCTCATAGACGATCACGGAAGGAGCGGGGAACGTGTGAGAGCGCACGAGGGGGGACAGGGCAAGGGAGAGGGATCGAGACGAAGGTCGGCAACCACGAAGGCGCCGCTCATTCAGCTCAGTCTCGCGGAACGTCTCGGTGACGTGCCACCGCAACAGCACGCTGTCTACGTCTCCTTGCGCTTGGGCTGGATAGGCTGGCCGAGCAGCAGCACGCGAGCCCGCGCAGATGCCTCAGCAGCCGCCTGAGTCGACGGACCCGACGCGGGGCCCTCCACTTGGGCCGGCGGCGGAACGGGAGGGACGTCGTCCCTCGGCGAACTGCTTGCCTCGTGCTTCGCCTTCTTGCCCCCAGAAAACACGTTCTTCAGCTTCAAGGTCGGCTTCGAGAACTGGTGGCGCAAAGAGGAAATGGTGCCGGTCGGGCTCGGTGGCGCGAGGGCGTGTGCGGGTTCTGCCGGCGGTGCCAGGTTGTCGGTAGACGGGTTGCGACTGCCAGACGACGGAGTGCGCCGCCTGAACAGATCTATCAGGGAACTGCCCGAGCGCTTGGAGTGCAGAGACGGCGTGGCGGCGTCCATGGGGCTCACGGGCGAGAGCAGGGAGGGGCTGTGGAGGGTGGGACTGGGAGGCGCGATGGGGAAGAGCACAGGTAAGTCGGGGAGACTCGACGTGTCGGGATGGGCGAAGATCACAGGAGATTCCGAGTGCGTCGACGATGAGTGTACTTCGAGGGAGGGGTACGCGCCAGCCACTGAAGCCGGCTTGGGGGACGAGTGTCCTTGGGAGGCCGGATGCTCCTCGGAGGACGAATTGGAGGAGTGTACTTCGGTGGCAGGCTGTGGTTGGCGCGACGAGCGCGCTTCCGGTGAAGGACGCGTCTCCGGGGAAGAGCGTGCTGCACGGGACGAGGACGCATCGGAGAACAAGCGCGTCGACGATGGCGCCTCAGATGGCGCGTGCTCCTCGAAGGACTGCTCATGATCGAGGGAGTGCGTGACGGAGAAGGAGCGTACATCAGAGTGCGAACGCTCTTCGGAGGACTCGTCACGGCGTACGTCGGAGGCGTCGGATTCAGTGTGCGGTTCAGGGGATGAGCGCGGCTCAGAAGAGGAGCGCTCTCCGGAAGATGAGGGCTCTCCGGAGGGGTTTGGAGTGGGCACGCGCGGTGGAGTGCTCGGAATCCCCAGGAAATCCTTAATGGCTTGTAGCGACGTCTTCATCTCGTTGACGTCCTGCCTGAGGGCGTTTATCTCCTTCTTGAGGTCCTCCTTGGTGGCATATTTCTCGAGGTCCTCCTTGGTCGCATATTTCTCGAGGTCGTCCTTCGTCACAAAGCTTTGTGAGAGGGATATCAGATCGTTGGATGTGCGCGAGGGAGAGTGAGGGACAAGTCTGCCGGAGTTCGCAGGGGACGACCCTCGCTGGCCGAACGTGCCAGCGAGGCTATGGGTATCGACGGCTGGGCGATATGAGCACATCATGCAAGATGTGATATCATGCGCACGCACCGGTATCGGCCATTGTGTAACGCTTGTCGAGTGCGGGGGCGTGGAATGCGAGCTGTACGTGTATCGAGTGTGTGGGGGTAGAGAACGAGAGCGAGGGGATGGTGCGCAGGATTATATGCCGCGCACTGGTGTCCGGCTTATCGATGGACTCGGACTCTGTAGGGGCAGGTGCCATACTGGGCGAGCAAAAGACGCGTCGTCGAGACAAAACGAGGAGGAGAGGATGACTCGCAGCGCGACGAACACGCGGTGGAGGTGAGGGTGAGTTGCGCGACCAGAGTGGGAGATCAGCGCGCCAGCACCGCTGGGCGTTGTTTGGTTCTCACACTAGCGGTCCGGCCTGGCCGTGCGTATTGTATTCGACGCCTCTCGACGCTCGAGCGTGTTGTCCGCGTTGCGAGAGGGACGAGACCGTTGCGAATTTCGCTGCCTGTGGTCGGCATGGACAATTGACGGTCGAACGGAAGAGTCTGAGCGCAGCGTACGACGGAACTCTGGGCGATATCGATAATTGTTTGGCGTTGTTGGCTACCGCGGTGGTCTCCCCGATTCCGTTCCGTTGGGCTGTATGCGCAGAGCTCACGTCGAAACGCCTCTCAGTCTGTCTTACGGGCCGCAGGGCTCAGCTGAGCTGCACACCTCCCATCGGCTCAGCATATCGTATCTGTTGCTGTCATTGGGCATACAATTGTTCTACAACTTGAAGCAGTAGCACCTCGTCATCCGTCCGCGATCATCTCCAACACCCCTGGAACGAATAGAAACTCTTGGTCAAGGCACGCCCTCTGCACATTACGACCACCTGGCAACATACTCTGTCCCGCATCGCCGACTCAAACTAGGCGTACATGTGTATATCAGCCGTCTGAGAGGAACCGCCCCGAGCCCATGCGAACGTGGTACGCACTCGCACTGCCGATCTCGACATGGCCCTCGTCGCTCCACAGAGTGAGGTCGGTGGACGGGCCGGCATGCTCAGGAACGGCGACGGCCGCGGTTGCAGAAGCGGCGGCGGGGAGCGCACTCGCCGAGCTGCCGCAGAGCGCGACTACGAGCGCGAAAAGCATGGGGGTGGTAGTAAAGTGCATCAGGTGAGCGCTGTGAATTCCGGCAGATGTCGACGCTGAACGGAATGCAGGAGGATGGAGCATCTCGAGGTCTTGCGACCTTCATATATGTAGAACGCGCGCATGTCGCAGTGCATGTTCGCGAAGCAGCTTCATGCGAAACGCATAACTCCACCCCTTGTCCGAGGATTCCACTCGACTCACGCTCCCAGAGGAGCGAGTGTCGCGTCCTGTCGTCGCGCGCACGTTTGTGAGGTACCTGGTGAGTTCTCCGATGTCCACGCATGACTGCTGAGCAGGTATACAGGCCCACGGACATATTCCCAGCGCGCTGAGGGCCCTGGCTGGATCGCCGCTCCTGTACTTCGGTATCACCGCCGGGAACTCACGTCTACTTAGGTTCGGCTGATACGACGTCCTCGGGGTGGACTGCTCGGTATTCTTCGAGGGCGCCGCTGCCATGCTTCCTCTCTTTCACGGTCCGCTGCAAGAGGCTTTCAGCGGTGCGGCTCCCGTCTACTTGGCGCATCGCATCCTTTGCCACAAGTGTGAAGTCGGGTATTACAGTCCGTTGCTCTGCAACCATTACACAACCTCCAGCAACCCATCTATCAATAAACGCCCTCGTTGTGGTACCAATCGTTCCTCCGCTGCCGGGGTGGTGCGTATCCACAGCGCTAACCAACAGGTTTTGCACAGCTTGGAACCGCACACAATAGGAGTCAAGGCACGTCCCTCTCCCATGATGTCCTCCGACATACCCTGTAACATAACGCTGATTCAAACTAGGTAGGTATATCAATCAGCCGTCCGTGACGAACCCAAGCGGGGCTAGAGGCGGTACGCACCATAACTGGCAATCTCAAGATGGCCTCCGTCGATCCACAGCTTACTGCTGGCGTCAATGGTTGGGCCTGTGGGTTTCGGAGTAGCCGCGGTGGGGAGAGCGCGAGCCGAGCCGCAGAGGGCGGCGGTGAGGACGAAGAGCAGCGATCCCGCAGTGAAGTACATTTTGTAGGTCGTCGCAGGTGTCGATGCTGTGCGCTGAGCGTTGGCCGACAGGCGAGCGTGAGTCTAGAGAGATGGTGGTCCGAGCCCTCGCTGAGCCTTCAAATACCATCTCCCTTGTCCGAGTCACCCGCTTGGGCGTTGCAAAGCAGCGTCATGCGGGACACGTTCTCCCTCTCTCGTCCGAGGGTGCCAAGTTGAAGCAGCCTGTAAAGGGAGTAAGGTAAGCTCTGCGTTGTGCCGTATACTCGTCTTGAGAAGCAACTGGTCGGCTCCCGAGGTCTGCGCATTACTTCTCCGCAAGTATACGCCCCAATGAACAGACCTTGAAGCACCGTGGGCAGTCGAATCCCCGCTCCTGGACCTTGTTATCCCCGCCTCAGACTCATGTCGACTTGGGTTCGGTCGATGCACTGTCCTCGGGGCGGGCTACTCGGGAGCCAGAGCCTCGTCGCATTTCCGCCGCGGACCTATTTTGCTCGGATGCGACTCTTGCAGTCCTCACGCTTACGCCTCACCTCGGGCTGCTTGGGTTCATCGGGACGTGCGCAGGACGCCTCTTACCACAGGACGTCGGACGACCAACGTCAGGCGTCCTTCCCGCCATCCCCGTCTTATCAGAATCACGAAACCTGACTTATACTTCTGTAGGCTCATCTTGATACGCATAATGTCCCAAACCACCTCGCATTGCGTTTTGGACCGACGTGACGCTGCCAATCAACAGCCTGCGTGCCCCTCGTGTCTATAGTGCGTATCTGTTCTGTCTTCAACGCTCTCGTCTGCTACAGTTCCGGCTGGCTGGAACCATGCCCCTGCTCACCATGACTTCATCTCAGGCCGTCAGGGCGGGAAACCTTCTTGCCAAGATTGTCTATTCGACTTCCAGAGGGAGATGATACTGGAGACGTAACCTCCGTACACAGCTGTCTCCCAGCCTTCCAACAGTGGTCATGTTCTCCTGATGAAGCGTGACGTATTGGCTTGAGCGTGGGCAACTCAAGGGAGATTCAGTCCTCTTCGACGAAGATAGAGGGCGCTCAGACGTGCACGGAAGATGACCGCGCCTTCTCCCTTTGAAAGTCCGTCGTCGACCGCCTCAAGCAGCACGGCGACTACCAAATCAGTGCGAGAGCCCTAGGATATGCTGTGCCTTGCCCTGACGTGCCCGCCGCAGTACGTCCGTCTCCTGCCATCCGGCGGTGCAACTTCAAGGTTGTCAGCGGTATCTGTGATCTCAACCTCTGGAGCTACCGTGCAAGACGTGTAGTCGCGCAGATACAGAGGATCCTCGGTGCTATAAGACACGCGGCTTTCCCATCGCTCGTTCCAAACTCCCTCTTCTCGAAAACGCGATGCTGTCGTTTGATATCGCCGCCCTCGTCGGTTTCGCGTGCGAGTCTGCTCTGTGGGGTGCGTGCCCGTTACTTCTGGTCATTCCATTCTCGGTGCGCTGACATGTCGTGTGTCCTTTCAGGCGTGTACAGCGTGCTGTTCGTGATCTCGCTTGGGCTGCTCCTCCGGCGCGGGCGCAAAGGCGAGCTCAACCCGGTCGTCTTCGGCATCCACTGCCTCCTGTTCGCGACGTGCACCACGCACTACGCTATCGAGTTCAACCATTTCTACAACACCTTGGTGAGCCTCTTCGCGCTAGCTCTACCTCAGCATTGCACTGACATGCTCATGTGGCCCTGCAGCAGTCAATCGGGGTGGACGGCTATGCAAACGAAACCAAGCAGCTCGTCGGCGCGGACATCCTCATCTCCCTCAGCGACCTCCTAGGGGACGCCATGCTCATCTACCGCTGTTGGGCGATGTGGAGGGGAAACTACTACGTCCTCATCCTCCCCGTGCTCTCCGCCGTAGCCGGCTTCGGTAAGCCCTTCCCCACACCCACATCCAGCCGCACCCAAACTGACACTCGCGCCCAGGCTGCCTCATGCAGGTCGCGCACTTCGTCGTCACGCTCTCCCCGACCGCGCCCGCGCCGCCCGCGGCGATCGTGCCGCTGACCGTCGCGGGGTACGCGCTCCCGCTGTGCACGAACGTGATGGCGAGCGGCCTGCTCGTGCTCAAGATCTGGTGGATGACGCGCCCCGCGCCGGACGCGCACACGCTCCGGAGCACCGCGCGCCTCGCGAACAGCGCGATGGCCGTCGTCGTCGAGTCCGGGCTCATCTACCTCGCCGTGCAGCTCGTCCTCGTCGTCCTCGTCTCGCTCGAGCACCCTGCGGAGGGCATCGCGGGCGTGATGGCCGTGCAGCTCTATGTGGGTCCCTGCGAAACACTCGTGCGCGCATGTTGTGCTGACAGCCTTGTTTGAAAGGGGATCGCACCGACGCTCATGGTCATCCGCGTCGCGCTAGGGCTCTCGACCGGCAGCACGGTGGAGACGAACGACGCCCAGTGCGTCTCCCAGATCGCGTGGGCGCCGGGCTCGCACGCGCCGAGATTGGGTGGACGGGTCCCGGGCGAGAGCACAACGAGAGTCCTCGAACGGAGCACGTCGGACTACTATTCCGAGGGCAAGGTAGGCGGCTCGACGCCGAGCATCGCGGGCGGTGTGTAGGTCCGTTGGCGGACGGTACCGTTGTTGTTAGGCGACCATTGCGGCAAAGGCGATGATCGTGTGCTGCTGACTGTGTGTACTTTGTTGATGGGGTTCCTGGGGCGAAAGCGTGCTCTTACGGGGCCCTGTATATCTAACGACGTATTAACGACTGGTGAGAGCGTCCTGCGAGATACATTATTTGAATGACACGATTGAAAAACACCTTCTTCTCAATGGGCCCGGATGGCCCCCAGGGACTGGACGTGACTTTGGAAGAGGCGACCTGTGATACCATGAACAGGTCGCCGTTTGGATAGCGTGTGCAGATACGAGTTGTTCAGCATCACCTACAGAGCCCAGACCAGAACACCGTCCTCGGGTTCACAGGCTGACTCGAGACGTCACTCAAGATGAAGTTGGCTATCGACACCGACGGCGTCCAGTGACGGAAATGCAGCACCCTTGATAGATCGAAGACTCGACCGAGAAAGAACCTTGTGTACATTCAGCTGCCCAGCCACACAGGAACACACATCCCGTCAAGCCCCTACCCCTCGACCAACTCGTCACCCAGGGACCTCGGAGGGTGGTCTAGCAGATAGCGCCGCAGCGCCGTCCAGTCCCTGCACCGATGCACCGCCCCGTACCCCTGGCCCGACATGTGCGCGAGCCGCCCCCGGTGCACGCCCACCGCGCTCTCCTCGAGCGTCGTGTCCGCGTGGCACAGCACCGTCTGGCGCAGGTACCGCAGGCAGTGCTCGACGTGCTGCGCATGCTCCGCGCCGCCCGCCCCCGCGCGCCCCGCCGCGGCGGTGGCGAACCCGACGCGGAGCGCGTCGAGGCAGTGCATCTGGTGCAGCATCGCGAGCTGGAAGGTGCGGTTCAGGTGCGCGGGGCCGATGGTCGTGAACCCGAAGTTGGGCGGGAAGGCGGCGGCCCAGTCCGCGTCGGAGAGGAGCGCGAAGTGCGGTGCGCCGTGCTCGAAGACGAGCGCGGCGGGCGGAATCGCGTAGGGGAGCTCGGTGGGGTAATCGTCGCCGATGTATGCTGTGGGGCGGTAGTCAGCTGTGTGCTTCGGCTCGGGGGTAGGGGGCGTGCGGGGCTCACAGTAGGAGACCTCGGCGGGGCGTGCGCTTTGGACGACGCGCAGGACTTGAGCGACGAACGCGAAATTGAGGACGGTGACGCAGAGAAGACTGAAGAATGCGCCTTGCCACCAGGAGATGGTGGGTTTCGCCATGTCGATGCGAGTCTCACCACAAGAGTCTGAAGGGCTGTTGGGTTGAGAAGGCGGCAGAGCTCACTTAAGTTGTCGGCAGTAATGCGAGCCCCGACATGCCTGGAGATAGAATACGTGGTTTGCCACGGGTAGCACAAACGGTGCCTACAGGAGCAGCAGGGCGTGTACTTGTCAATACGTAGATACGTAGACTGTCGGTGTCTTTCCGGTGAACACGGAGGCCGCAGCTTGCGAAAGTTGCGTCGAACGAGCTTCCTTGCCACAGAAGGCGACGGCGTATTTCTCGCAGGGCGAGTCGGGGCGCGACCGTCGCTCTGGGAGAAGAAGCGCACCAACGCCCAGGTCAGAGAGATAGAAGGACTGAAAGGACTTCGTCATAAGATCCGGCGCCGAGACTATGAAGGAAGGCCATTATCATGGCGAGTGTGCCTGTCCACAGAAGTCAGGACGCCCAATAAAAAAGCAGATGCACGTACCCATCGCACGTGTTGCCCGCGTAGCGAATAGGACGTGTCCCGGTCCCATCGACTGCGACACTTGTAATCGAGTCCGTTTGATCGACGTCCGACTCGAAACTCAACGTCCAGCGTGAGAGGTCAGGGACTGGGAGACGTCTGAACCACTCAGTAAGACTCAAACCGGGACATACCAGCGATGTTTTCATCGAGGTCTCAACCTGCCTATCCTTGAGGAAGTGTAACGTCGCGCTTCATCAGAAGGATGCAACCTCCTTTGAAGCGCTACCGAGATAGCTGTACGCGGAGGTTGTACTGTATCTCCAGCGTGTCCTTTCCACTTTGTCTCGACGTTTGACGGATAACCCCCTCAATAGGATATCTCTTCCTGAAAGCGTGAGAGAAAGTCATCTTGAGCAGGGCCCGGGAACCGGTCCTCCCAGGGCGGAGTCGTAGCACTGGCAGGAAAGAGCGTCAGACATGGAACAGATGCGCACTTTGCGCGACACGAGGGAGCGTTACGTCGATCTGAACGCAATGCGAGGTGCTATGAGACCTACTCCGCTATATCAGCCTGAAGATAAGGACCGACTGACGTTGCACATCCATCCTGAGATACGAGACGCCCCTGAAAGCTCTGGACAAGCCCGCCTCGAGGACAGCGTATCGACCGAACTCAAGTAGACGTCAGCTACCGGCGGCGATATCAGTGCACAAGAGGGGCGGTTCAGCTGCCTTAGGTGCTCCAAGACCCGTTTGAATCAATTGGTCCGTATGCCCACTGGGAAGCGGTGCGCAGATTTCGGACAAGACTGCCAGCGATCAGTTATTTCACGAGACGGGGTCGACGACGCAACGTTGAGCTTACCGTATTGGCATTTGGGGCTGCTCGTGGCCCTCGGGTATGGACAGGAGAGGGAGAACGCGTCCCGCATGGGTCGGCTTCTTTGCACTGGCGATGCGGGTGAGGTGGTCAGTATGTATATGAAGCTCTCAGGCTGAGGCTGGTACCACCATCGCCATCGACTCGCGATACCCTCAGTCATCATCTACACCTGCAAGGATCGACAACACTCACCCTATGTATTTCATCGCCCGCGCCGTTCTTTTCGCTCTCGTTGCGGCCTTCTACGGCTCGGCGGGCGCGTTCCCCGCTCTGAAACGTACCGCCGGCCCGGACCCTGCAGGCGGTGGTCAGCTGTGGAACAACGAAGGCCACGTCGAGATCAATCATAGCGGTACTGGTGCGTACATCCTTGAGGAATGCGTCGAGCTCGGATAGCTGACAGACAGATACCTAGATTGAGGCGGCGATAGAGTACGTCGGGTGGCCAACGCACGATCGCGAGAAGGACGTGATCTGGCTAATGGTGCTCAATGTCAGGTTGTACCAGAGCTGTGGGGTGGCGGCATGGATTCGCTTTGTTAGGGGGCGCGACGGTCGGTGCGGCAATGAGGGTGCTTGTCGACAAACGGGTCATTGAAAGCTGTGTCCTTGATACTTTTGAACCAAGAGACTGGAATGCTCAACTTGTGGCAACGGATGCATCGATGTGCTGGGTACATGCTGGCCGGACAAATCAATCCAGAACGTCCTATCGGTAAAGATCAGATATGGGAGCTCACCGCGCATGCCACCCGTGCGGTAGATAGGACGTGATGTTGCCATTCCTGACGATGACAAGATCTGAGTAGCGAGCTTCCCCTAGGACTTTGAATCGCATACCATCACATACCATCAACATATCCAGTGTTTCCCAGCGTATTCGGAGCGGTGACCCTTGAGAACCACGATGGTTATGGGGTTACGGGAGACCCGTGCAGCGCGGACGTTCCGTGCAGCCGTGCCACGACGTCTTGGCTTCAAGGTTTTCATTGCGTTCAGGAAGAGAAGTCAACCTGTGAAGTTGAGCAACGTTTGCTTCTCTGCCGAGAAGCCCGGACGCGTGTAGAACCTCACGTCGACTTTGACTGCGGCGGCATCCAAACCTTAGCTCGGACAGCCTTCTGCGTGCACCGTCTGATGCTTCCTGCCCCGGCGCCCGCGTCGGAGCATCTGCCGCAGCCTCTGATAACCCCTGCGTCGTTTGCGATTCGTCCGCCCTGGACCCTCGTATCCTTGCCGCAGGTGAGCACCGCCTAGAAGGTGTCTCCGAGAGCTCTCCCAGCTAAAACACGACTAGGAGTGAAACCATTAGCAGGCAAATCCGACGACGCCATGCCGGAATACTACACCATCCTGAATTCGAACGACTCCGACGACCTCGCGCTCGATACCAAGGAGGAGGAGTCCTTGACCCTCCCCTTCCTCGCGAGGGAGTCGGCCACCGCGCGGAAGGTCCCCGCGGAGAGCAGCGTGTTCGGGTGGAAGGCGGGCGTCGCCGTGCTCGTGCTCGTGAACCTGCTCGTGTGGGCGTTCGCCCTCACGCGGCTGCGCTACGTCGCCGGGGTGCTCAAGGAGTCGCTGGAGACGACCGACACGCGTCTTTTGCCCCGGCCTGACCCGCTCGATGGCCTGATGGAGTTCCTGGCGGCGAAGCAGGGGTCGGCGGCGTCCGGATACTGATGATCCTCGACGGCGTTGGGGATGTCGACAAGTGACAAGTAGGAGCCGTGGTCGTTGCGGGGCACAGTATCCATGGGGAGGGCGTAGGACTGTGCTAGTGATTTGTCTTGTGTTGAGTCTTCATGCACGAAGGGGCTGCTGGTCTAGTGTGCTCGGTTTACTATCCTCGAAGTCAGTTTCAGGAGCTGGACGAGTTCAAAGTGAAACGCACCGTACTACTCGCGACGCCGTTGTGGCGTAGCTTGGCGCGAAAGCCGTGCAAACCGGACATATGGCCTGTTCTTCCACCAAACATACAGTTGAACCGGCACGAAAAAGTAGACAACTACTCACTCTCACTCCATCAGTTCGAACCCCCGGAACAGGCTGGCGTGCATGCAGAGACGAGTTCGAACAGAAGATAGAACTGAGCAAAGCATATATTCCCCGGCAACGACTGCCTACATACAAACTACATGCAAGAAAGAATCCATCAGACATACGCCCGGCTCGCTGGTTCGCGCTCCGGCCCACTCCGAAGGGAGGCGGCAGACACGACCCAAACGTCCTCGAGACCGCGCGAGGCAGCCGTGTTCTCGGTTATACGAGCGGGCGCTGGTGTCATCGACTGGACATGAAGGATGCGGCATGTAGCTGAGTATGTTCTAGACAACTATGCACGGGAGCGAAGTTTTATAGGCGGTGAGTTTAGGGCAGGCGGCGCTGAGTCTGGAGGTGATGTATTCCCTCTTTTGGGGGCGCGATGATGACGGGCGCTCGACTCGAGAGCTTGAACTTACTCAACGACTGCGCATGCGTCGACCTCCGTATATCACCGTTGCATTCTTTCCTCGTCATCCTCCCAAAGCCGTGTGGGTGAAGAAACTCAGTCACAGCATCCAGGTATGATCAGTGGCATCCGCGCAGATCATTTCCGAGTCCGCTGGTCCCTGCGTTGCGCATTGACCCACGGGATTTAGCTAGCTGAGATGAACAGAGGTGAGGGCACTCGCGTTGCTTGCTGACGCCGTGACCCACGTTCGACCGCGATGTGCTCGTTCCATTGACGGTAGAAGTACCTCTCGGCTCTTGCGTCAGCGGCGTTTCAACATAGGTGCGAGCTCGAGGATGCTGAGGGGTATCCTCGCGTCGTGAAGGTACAGCTCATAGCTCACACAATTTGGACTGTGGACTGATCCCCAAACTATACAGGTTGTTGGCCATGGGGCGTTCCCGCGTATAGGGGTCGGGTCACGGCGCTCTTCGGTACTTGCAGAGGTCCGAGTTCGCGCCTGTGCCAGAAACACCAGATTCAAACGCAGCGGCGCATTCTCCTTGCGCATCCTCCAGGCGCGTCTCGTAGGAAGAACCGTCGTCTACGCGATGAACGGGCCTACACCTCACCTATCGACCAGGTACATGCACCTTCTTCTGCAGTCTGCGGAGTGACCGCTCATTTACAACATTGCAACGTTACCTTGGGAATACGCCGGGGACGAACGAACGACTTGACCAGTGGCGGCGCCTGCGCGCTGGTATTGCGACCCGAATGCGCATCCCGACGCTCTACTGACAACAGTCGGCGGCACACTACGACCAGTCGTTGCGCCTGCCCTACAAGGTGGATAGCGACGGACAGCACACCTCAGC
The DNA here is from genome assembly GCA_001304625.1 of Trametes sp. AH28-2. NCBI lineage: Eukaryota > Fungi > Basidiomycota > Agaricomycetes > Polyporales > Polyporaceae > Trametes > Trametes sp. AH28-2. The sequence continues at coordinate 194,146 of KQ464111.1, forward strand.
CTCGATTGTGTGGCTCCAGGACCAGGCGCCCGTCGCCTTGCACTCGTATAAGAACCCTGGAATTGTGCCCATCCATACTCAGCGCCGCTCATCACCAACAAGCGACACTCTCACAGCAAAGCACAACTCTCCTGCAGCTCTCTGCCTCTACCTCGCCAACATCCACCCGCTAAAACACCCCACACCTGCGACCATGTCCTCCACGCCCGCCAGCTCCAAGCAAGACGTCTACCAAATGGCGTACCAACTGTACCGCAACGATAGGCTCGCGCAGCTCGGCCTGAAGGACCGCGACCTCGAGAGTCCGGAGGTCAAGGACGCACGCGAGAAGATTCGGAAACAGTGGCGCAAGGAGCCCGCAGATGTGAGGGCCGTGTACGAGGAACGCTACGAGCGCGAGAAGAGCCGGCGCGAGGCGATGCACCCGAAGCGGCTCCCCGCGCCCGCGCAGAAGAAGAGCCGGAGCGAGCATCTGGTGGAGAACGCGCCCCCGCTGCTTCCGGCGTTTTCCCCGACTTCGCCTGCCCAACCGGGCGCCGGCCCCAGCATGCAGCACCCTGTCTCGTTCCAACAAGCAGGCGCGGTGGGCAACCCGCAGATGCCAGCGCAGGGCACTGCGAATGGAATGCAGTGGGAGGTGCCGGTACGTTCCCTCCCCTCTACCCAGTGCTGCCTTCGCTCACGAAGAGTACCGTTTCGCCCTTACCAGTACCACGTCGCCATGGCGCGGGAGGACCAAGCTTTCCAACAGGCGCAGATGAGGTACAGGGCGGAGCAGGAAAGGCGCGCCTACATGATCGCGCGCACCGTCGTCGCCGCCATGCCTCCGCCTTCGCAGCTCTCGCCTACAGGAGCCCTCGTCCCTCACCCGTGCTACCAGGGCATGTCGCCCCCCGGGCAGATGTCGCCTCCCCCGCCGCCGCCCGGCTACGTGCGGGTGCCGCTGCAAGCGCAGATGTCGTACCACGTGCGGGTGACGCCCCAGCTGCGGCTGGTGCCAGCGATGCAGATGTCGCCGCCGCACATGCAGATCACGCCGTCAAGTTGCATGCCGATGCAAATCTCACCGCAGACGCAGATGCCGCAGACCGGCGCGGTCCAGCTCGCGGGCAGCCCTCAGGTCATGCAGACGCCTCGTGCGCCCGTCCCCCAGCCCGTCCAGTACGTGCAGCCCGCGGTGCGCATGGGCCCTGCGGCGGTCTCCCCGCCGAACATGGGCTTCAGCGACTTCGGGGTGGCACCGGCCAGCGCATCGCGCACGACGTTCTTCCCGTACCCAATGCCGCAGCAACAGCAACAACAGCAGCAGCAGCAACGGCAAGCGCAGGCTCAGTGTGCTAGTCCGCCCGACGTGCTGATGTCCGGCGTTGTACCTAGCCCCGCGTTCCAGGGCATGCAGCCGCAGCCTACCGCGCAGGACCCGCGTTTCTCGCCGGCGATGAGCGATGAAGAGCTGAAGCCGCTTCTCCGCGAAACCCGGAAACGCAAGGCCAAGCAGACGAGTGCGGGCGCGCCCTCCGGCTCCAAGACGAGCGGCGACACCTCCTCCCAGCCTGGCCGCGCGTCGTCCAGGGCGAAAGTGAATGGGAAGGGGAAGGCGACGCCCCCCAAGGCCTGCGACGCGTCCGTCCCTTCGGGCCTCCCTGCGGTACAGGACGTGAAGATGACCGGAGACGTCGCCGGGAACGGGAGTCACGCCGGGCTCGGCAGGCAGCAGCCCCCGAGCGCGGGCCATCAGGTCCCTCGCAGCATGGCCCCGCCGCCCGCTGCCAGTGCCGTCGCCCGCCCTCCCGCCCCTGGCTCTTCGGCCGGAGACCCCATCACGATCTCGCCTCAGGAGGTCTGGCGATCCACCCAGCCCGCTACTTGAGTCTCTACCCACACCGGACAATCGCTCGTCTGCCCCGCTCCCGCTTTCTATCCCTCGTGCTCGGTGACCTTTTGCTCAGTTGTTGTATACTATCAGATCGCACACCATATGCCCCTCTCACTCCATCCCTATGTAGTATGCCCACCCCCCACCTATGCCCTCCCTCTTCTCCCTCTTGTTTTGTATCTGTATTATATTGCAATCAATCTTATGCTGAACGTGCCACTCAACGACGCGAGGACTCGAGACCATCCGCACGATGTGCGCTCATAGGTGTGTACGGTAGGTCAGCCTCCGGTCTGCATGCATCATTACTTTCATACTCCCACCTTATTGGCACGTACGCTGGAAACCGTACATGGTCAGATAGCCTTCGAGTGTGTGCCCCGGCACCGTGAGGTGGAATATGAATGCCAACCTTGGCCAAGTGCTCCAATACTGCGACCTTCAACGCGTCCAGCCTGGGCATTGAAAGCAATCCATCACAACTCGCATCGCGGTCCTGCCAGTGGGTCACGACTTGAAGGCTCGTATGTACACAGCAGAAACCCAGCTGCAACCCCAACGCCCAGTCCCCGCACAGACGTACCGTCCCGTACCCCTCCTTAGACTTGTGCTCGGGCCGGCCGTGGTGGATGCCGACCTCGCTCTCCTCGACCGGCGCGTCCAGCACCGTCTGGCGCATGTACCGAAGGCAGTGCTCGACGTGGTGTGCGTAGTCCGCGCCCGTGCCTGCGCATGCGAGCCTGCGCTTGGCAAACCCAATGCCGTGGAACACTTCGAGGCAGTGTATCTGGTGCAGCATCGCGGGCTGGAAGGTAGGGTTCAGGTGCGGCGGCCCGACGGTCGACAAGCCGAAGTCGTGCGAGGACGCGGAGACCCACTCGGTGTCGGCGGGGAGTGCGAATTGCGGCGTGCTGGGCTCGAAGACGAGTGCCGCGGGCGGGAGCGTGTACTAAGGTAGTTGGGTGGCACAGCCTTGGATCATCCTTCCCTGTCATTCCAGGTAAGCACCATGCGACATACGTGTGTCTTCATCGAGAGACAGCAGAAGAAGCATACCAAGTCCCTTGTACAGTAGTGCCAGTGGCCGCCCGAGCTCGGTCTGTGGCGGCGTGCATCGTGACTCCGTAGCATTTTGTTTGTTCAAACTTGTCAACGGCAGGCGCCTGTTCGACTCGTAACAGATCTAGATGGCCTACGCACGGCCACACTGCACAGTGTTCATGATCACCCCAGCTGGCCAGCATCTCGACTCGAATAGTACCCATCGGCTGTCATAACAGGAAGGCCTGTCAAGGTGGCACAGGTTGCGGGAGGTAGACCGGCCGTAGCTCACGCAGCTGATATGATCATGCATGAACGGCGCGGCCTGGAAAGCCATGCCCGTTGCTTGCCCGGGAGAGCGGGGCTTGCTCTCCGGCGCCGCTGTCATGCCCTACACTGCGGCTTGCCAGATGGAGGTCAAATAGCCTGAACTTTGCCTGCGATGGGAGCGCTTGTACGTATGTGTGACACGACCAGATTCCAAGAACATGATCCATCACTGGTACTGTCACTGGCACCCCGGGACTGCGTCGATTGTGCTATACTTATAGTGACAGACAGCCGCGGCGGCCATTATAGCGACCATCCTCTATAACGCTCGCTCGGTACAGCAAGATGGCACTGGCAAGAGTTGTTGACCTGAACGCGCTGGTTGGGTTTAGTGCGGAGTGCACTGTCTGGGGTAGGTCGGAAAAACATAGAACGCATTCGAAGCTCACATTTTCGCTCTTCCAGGTGCCTACTGTGTCCTGTTCTTTCTGTCCCTCTCATTGCTCTTTCGACATGGAAAGGAACGAGACATCAGCGTTATTGTTCTTGTACTGCACTGTCTCTTGTTCGGGGTCTGCACCGCTCACTTCGCTCTGGAGTATGATCATTACGTCGGTCACCTCGTGAGTTCACGCATTTGTGTGGTGTCTCTGCGGCACTCCGAGTCCATGTCACTGATGGCTATTCCAGCGAACCATGGGCACGAACGGCTTTGCAAACGAAACACACAAGCTCCTTGGCGCCGACATCCTCATTTCCATCGCGGACCTTCTGGGGGATGCGCTACTCATCTACCGCTGCTGGATATTGTGGAACAGGAATTACCTCGTCGTCGCCCTCCCCACCCTCTCAGCTGTTGCCGGTTTTGGTGCGTAGGTCTCAGCGTAACCCAGGGAGCAACGACGCTGATGTGTGCGCTCCCGCCTCTCCAGGCTGCCTCATGCAGGTCGCGCACTTCGTGCACACCGAAACGCCGGAGTCGCCTGCGCCGCCGTCCGCGCTTGTGCCGCTCACTACCGCAGGCTACTCGCTGCCGCTCTGCACGAACGTCATGGCCACCCTGCTGCTCGTTCTCAAGATGTGGTGGATGACGCGGCCCGCGCTGCTCACGCTCCGGAGCACGACACGCCTCGCGAATCGCGCGATGGCGATCGTCGTCGAGAGCGGGCTGATCTACCTCGCTGTGCAGCTCGTGCTGGTCGTGCTCATCGCGACGAAGAACCCGGCCGAGATCATTGTCGGCCACATCGCGGTGCACGTTTATGTGAGTGCGCGCTTGGCGGCGGTCGGATGGGTGGGGTTGGAATCCGGGTGTGCTAACCATTCTTCGGGGACAGGGGATCGCACCGACGCTCATGATCATCCGTGTCGCTCTCGGTATATCTACGGGGAGCATCGCCAAGGACACCATCCACCTCTCGAACATCGTGTGGGCCCCGCAGACCGCTCAGACGACCACCGGTACCCGGCACGAGACGGTGCACGTCCGGTCGAGAACGAGTTCAGAAGCCGTTGCACCAGAGGCGGGCGGTGCGCTTGAGAGAGGAGTCGTAATCCTGTCAAAGTATTGATCCCAGGGTGGGAAAATGCACTGTTTGTTCCGAATGTTGATTGTTGGAAGAATGAGCTGCTACAGCAGGTGCACTTCTGATTGCGGACAGGGCGGGAGGCATTGCACACATTAGGCCAAGGACGCTTGAGGTGGATGGAGTACTCACCACCTCCAGAGCGAACTATACTGCAGGCGATTGTGACAGGTTCTGGCATTGCCATGAACTTCATGTGGCCGCGGTTGACAAAGGATGTCGCGACGTCCTCGCCCACGACGATGAGCCAGGAAGCGCCCAAGCGTACAACGCCCTCGTCCGAAAAGGAAATATGTATATCACGCCTTGCGCCTGCCCTGAACTCACCGCCGTATAAAACTCCGCTCCCGTGGTTTGCTGTTTCTTCAGAACATACTCAGCTAGGATCTATTTTATAGGTACTAACTCGAGTCTCGCATGTTTACACATGCCGCATCCTTCATATCCAGTCGATGACACCAGCGCCCGCTCGTATAACCGAGAACACGGCCGCCTCGCGCGGTCTCGAGGACGTTTGGGTCGTGTCTGCCGCCTCCCTTCGGGGTGGGCGGGAGCGCGAACCAGCGAGCCGGGCGTATGTCTGATGGATTCCTCGTTGCTTCTTCCTATTGTTACTGGTGTGGAATATATGCGCGTTCGCCGACTTTCATCGCTCAAACATCCCCTCGAGTTTCCAGACCATCATAGCTCGCAAAGGTAAACAGCGCAGACAAGATACCGATATCAATTTACAACATGTATCATCTTCAATACAAGTCCTGGAAACATACACAGGACGACGCTGACGACTGCACGGATGCCTCTCCGGAACCTGTACGTCCTCGCGCATCGTCAGGACCCACCCAGTCAAAAGAAGATCCGCCACATACATGTACGCTCACCTCCACCGTCAGCAGGTTCCAGGCATGTGCCTGCTCGGGACGTTCGACAAGGGCGTGTGGAAGCGCTTCACATGGCAGACCAGGTCGTGGCGCCGCTTGTAGCGCCGCTCGCAGCCGTCAACCTGGCATTGGAACGGTCGGAACCCGACATGAACACTCTGCATGTGCACACGCAAGTTGTTCGCGCGGATGAACGCTAGATTCGGAGCGCGCGTAAGTGAGTAGGGGGTCCGTAGGGGTGCACGGCGGAGGGCTGTGCGGAGCACCGTACGTACACATTCCGCACTGGGCGCACGTGTTGAGGCGGGGCACTGAGGCCACGGATCCTCCAGGGTTTGTGTCGCCCTGGCCCCGCACGTATTCAGCGGCCGCGGGGGGCGCCGCGTTCGCGAGGTCGAGGGCGGAGCGCAAGGACGAGAGATCGAGCGACGGAGGGCCGCTGGCGGCATCCTCGATCCTGGTGGCGTTTGCGGGGTCGGTCATCTTCGTACTGGGGCGAGGATGGGTGAAGAGGATGATGGCCCTCATCGCACTCCCGACGATCCCTATATGTAGGTAAACAAAATCTGCTCAAAATACGCGGGGTTCTGCTGCAGCCGCTGCAGCCGCTGCAGCACCAAGGGGCCCTGCGGTAGCTGCGCTCGAGAAGGCGGCGGTAACGAAGATGATAGAGTTCGCCGCGGGGGAAGCTGCAGCAGACATGCGCGGACCACAAGGCAGTCGCGCAGACCGAGCGAGGGCGCGCGCAGACCGAGCGGCATAACCGCACGACGCAGCACAGTCCTATAGGAACGTGGCGAGCGAGGAAGAGCGACCAGTGCTGAGCATCTAGAAAAAAAGGCACAGCAGCAGTCGAGAGTCACATGTAGGTGTTGTGAAGCTTGGGCACCGAACGTGCCACGGCGCCCGCACTTTACCGCACATGAATGTGTCTCCGTGGAAAGAGATGACACTTGCAGCACACCATGTCAAAAATATCCGATCGTCTGCCACACCGCCCTCGAGTCCACACTTACCGCAATGCCTACCGCAGCGGGCGCCCTCCCTCGATTACCGCAGCCGTGTCTGCCGCAGCTACGCTCGCGGGTCCAGAGCGCAGCCTGCGCTGCAGCACACCACGAGGAGAAGCATACAAAGTCCCAGAGTACGAGGAGGGCATGGCGGGATGCGGTCTGCCGCAATCTCCGCTCCGAGTACTCGTCTCACGGCATGAAGAGTGTGAGGAGCACACCGCTCCACGCTGAAGCTGTCGGCTTCAAGACGCGAGCGATGTTCATGCTCAAGAGCGTCCAAGAGCGATAGCACGAGCGCGATGCACGAAGGAAGGCAACGACAGACGTATGCCGCGGCATCAGGCAATTGGAGAAGAAATGCGATCAAATCATCCGTATACAAGAGCGAAGCAATATCGAGGCAATACCACAACATATCCAAGCGATCGACGATACCAGTATCGTACGCACAGCACATATAGACACGGATCGAGAGAACATACGATATGATGGAGCGGTGAGGGATGCGTGATAGCGAGAGCACTTGTGGAAAACGAAACATCGAACACTGACGAAACCTAGACCGACCAAACGAGAACATAACGAATACGAACGTTGAGACCGTGCGAGCAGGAACGATTCAAGATGGCCCTTGCATACGCTTCCGAGGGGGACCTCCCCGGGCCACGCGGGAACCCGAGACGCCATCCCCATTCGAAACCGTACGCGCCCGCCCCCGTAGCGCACGCGCGCAGGCGGGCCGTCCATGACATCAGGTCGAGTGCCCCGCTCGCGGGAGCAGGAGCACACGACCCGACGCCCAACTTCTACTTCCCAGCGGCTCCTTGTGCCGGGGGTGCGCCCTGCGCCCATAAGGCCTGTGAACGGAAGTCAGTGGGCGACGAGGGCAGCATACACCCGCTGCTGCTGCGCTGTATGCAATAGCGCGCATGGCGCCTACACTCGCAACTGCTTCCAGACAGACTTACCGGGGTCTGGGTACCCGTTGTCTGGACGTCAGGAGTCGGCCGGCCGGGGTGTTTCTTATTCATGTGGGTGCGCAGGTCGGATTTACGACAGTACCCCTCGGTGGCCTTCAGGCACCCCTCAACGTCGCATTTCCATGGACGCTGTTTCTCGTGCTTCTTCAGGATATGCTCGCGGAGATTGAAGCTTCTGTCGAACACTACCGGCGGACGTGAGCGCCGCCGAATGCTCAGTAGCGCGTCTACGCACCTTGCGTGCAACCCATGACGGTGCAGGGTAGTGCCTTCTTCGGCTTCTCCTTCGGTTTCTTCGTCGCTACTGTTCCAATATGCGTCGCCTTGGGGCACTTGTATGGCGCGGGCTTCGCGAGTGCTGGCCGTATGCCGGTGGGGTTCGCGTAGGTGTCCATTGTGTCCTCGGCAGATGGGGGTAGGCGATTTGCCTCGGCCGTAGGATAGCCGGAGGAAAACGCGTTCACTTGCACACCGGCTCCCTGACCATCAGCATCCGCTACATCATCACCGAAGTGCTGCTGTCGCGAATGCTGATAGTGTGCGTTGACGGGGGGGTACTGGTGCACAGGTGCGGCCGCGTGAGGGTGTGGGACAAGCTGGTGCGTACCGGGGTCGTGCGTGCTAGCGTTTGCCTGGGCAACGATCGAGTTACCGCAGATGATGCGGACCAGGTCTTGAAGCTGCTCCTCTGTTAATTGTTCCAATCCCGGCTTGACGCTGTCGTCCTCCAAGCTTGCATCGTCGTCATTGAGACCCTCAGGAGATGTAGGCGGAGACGACGCCTCGCTGAGGTGCCAAGTCGATGCAGACGACGCTGTCGACGCGGAGTCGGAAGTAGTAGGAAGCGACGGGATGATAGGAATATCCTGCGGCAAGCCCCAGGACAGTAGGATAGCCGGGTCGATCGTCGAGGGGTAATTGAATGACGCGTCGACGTCGCGGTCGAAATCCTGCACGTCCTGAGACGCGTCTCGGAGGGGATTGCCGCCCTGGTGGTGAGCGGAAGCTACGATCTGCTGAGGCGAAGCGTCGTGTAGGTCGACGAATCCAGAGTTGGTGTAGAGCGAGAATGGGTCCGGCATGCTGTCGTCTATGATGATGGTTCGAGACAAACCGAAGGAGGACTCGGGAGAGGGAGATGGGGGAGTAAGGAAGCAGGGGAATGACGTCCAGGCAGGTATACCCGCCGTAGACGCCCATAGAGCTGCTGCAGGATTGACGTTCTCTCCTACCATCACCATCCCCGCCGTTCGCAGGACGTCTTGGCCGATCTTTCCATCTTACTTGGCCTGATGCTATGTCCATACAGTGCTCGACCACTCCTCAGCCTGTGTTGCCTACATAAACGACGGCATCGAGTCAGAAAATACGAGAATGCTTCCCCACACCCTGATCACCGGGACAAGTCCTCGAGAAGACTCGCGAGGGAAGAGTGGGGCGCGACACCTTTCGCGCTGAGGCCTCCAGTCGGTGAAGCGTGGACCATGCGTGGCGGGTCGAGGGTACTCTCGAGACTATAATCCTCCCCTGACACCTGTAGAAGTCCGACTTCTCGTCTCCATCGTAAGGTAACTCCGTAGCTTTCTTCGCATTCGCATCCACCAACTTATTTCACGCTCAGATGGGTGGGGAAGTGGAACACAACGCAGTGTTTTGTGTCCTACGTCAGTCTCCCGCGCATGTTGCAGCACGCGATGACGGGCAGCTGCTGCCCGTTGCATCGGGCAGCGTTTCAAGCGGAGAGGCATTGTCTGAGGACGCACCCCGTCCGCCCGCGATGTGGTGTCTTACCAGGAATCGCCCACTGCTAGATGCTCCGAACTACCCGTCTGGACGACACCGGGCTTGAAGCTCTACTAGCAGTGAGTCGAGTGGGTACTAATGCTGCGGCACCTGTAACTCGCGAGACTCGCTCGGTACGATGAGTATTGTCGAAATGGTGGGGGGTACGTCTGTTTCTTTTATCGATGAAGCTCATCCGAACGATACTCACTCTTGCTGCTGTAGAAAAACGCGCACCGTTATCCAGTATGGGCGGCACCAGGTACTCTTCCCCGCGCTTCCTTCTTCCGCTGTCGAGGAAGGTGCATCCGCGTCGGACAGCGAGTCAAGGCCAGCCTGGTTGTGATGCTTCCGCGGCGATCAGTAGCTGGGATGCAGAACTTCTTGAGGACAGTGACGATGACGCCGACCTTCCGGGCATCGAGGATGAAGAAGTCCTTGTGGTGGACGACGATCAGTCCGCATCTGCAATGTGGCTCAGGCTTAGAATTCATCTACTGTAGCATGATTCCCCTCGTCGTCTCTTGTTCATCCGGCGTCCGCTGTTTCTCTATTCTCTGAGACGTCTACAGGCTGTATTGTACCAATCTTCCTATACTGCTGAGCCGGGGCTTGGGCCAAGCCGAGCTTGAGCCGGGCCCTGGGCCGTCAGCGAAGGCCCGGCTCACCTTCGACTTGGGCCCGAGCTTTCATGGGCCGGGCCCAAGCCGGGGCTTTTGAGCCGAGCGGGGACTTGTATTTCACTAATGTTGCCATTGTCCGATGTGATGACAGACTCCGGGAGACCAACTAAAATGGTGGAAGGGGAAGTTGCGGCACTGCGGTAGGGCGGGTTGAGTTGTAGTGACATCTGTGCCATCCCTATGGAGGAGTGCAACCCCGGTACGTTGCGACAGCATTCCCATGCGTACTTCGCGACTGGACTGACATGATCTGCGCAGGAGTTCAGGACTCATCCGAAGCTGCCAGATACTTGGTTGCACCTCCCGTAGCTCCCGACATAAAACACACATAAAACATTACTGCGGCAGGTCGAGCACCAACAGTGTGAACGAGTGTTCCCTGAACGTCCAGCGGCCGTCCCACCTCTCCGTGCGTGTCTTCACGCTCACTTCGTCCTCTTTTCCCCATCCGTTCCGCGCGTGCACGTCCTGATGCCAGAGCTCGTGCACCTCCACCTCCGCCCCAACACGCTCGAAAGCGATGCGTATCGGGACCTCGTAGCTCGCATGCTCACTCCGGTTCACCACCGCGACGCGCAGACTCCGCGCGCCGGTCCCCGGATCCACGTGAAGGACTGCGGACGCGTCCAGATCCTTCGGACGCCCCTTCACGCTGGCGATCCACTGCGGTAGGGTCTCGCCTGCGAATGTGGGCGATTCGAGGGCGACGCGGACGGCGATACCGTCGCGCATGTAGCGTGAGAAGAGATAGAGCGGCCAGTAGATCGTCTGCCGGAAAAGCCCTGTGGGGCTGCGGTCATGGTCAGCCTGCGCACAACGCCCTGCCGCAGCATGCAAACTGACGAACCTTGTGATCAGCGGGGAGATGACGTTGACGCTCTGTGCGATGCACGCGATGTCGACGACGTCGGCTTGCCGGATGAAGACATTCAGCCAGGACGCCATGGCAAGCGCGTCTGCGAAGTTGTAGAACTGCTCAAGTCCGTTTTGCGGGGTGCCTGTACACGCTAGGTAAGCAGAGTCGCGTCTGCGGGTCGGATCCGTACTCACCAACAGTTTCGTCCCAGACACCGTACTCGTCGAAGGCTATCTTGATGGGTTTGCTCACGTTCCTCGCGAACCTCTGAGAGGCGAGCATATTAGCCTCATGGCATGGCTGCAGATGCGAGTGCGTACCGCCTTGTTGATCAGCCCCTTGCACACCTCGATCGAATACTCGGCTGCATCAGGCCCGTACACCCCGCGCCCGTACTCCTCGTCGACTTGCGACCTGTCCCGCGACCCGAACCCAGTGTACAGATGGATACTGCACAACATCAGTGGCCACCAGCCTTGCACGCACCGCTCATCGCTTACCTGTGCAGCTCGACCTTGTCCACCAGCTCGTCCAGCACAACTCCATCCCAGTGGTTCACGCCCGTCTCCCCGCACCCCACGAGCACAACGCTGGGGTCGACGAGGCGGATCGCGTGCGCCCACTGCCGCGCCTTGGTCGCGTACGCGGACGCCGTCTGCTGGCCGACCTGCCACTCGCCCCACACCTCGTTCCCGAGCGCCCAGTACTTGACGTTGTGCGGCTCGTCGCGCCCGGTGTTCTGGCGGCGCAGGTTCGCGTAGTAGCTGGCCTTGGTGGTAAGTTACATGAATACGCGCGCGTTCATGCACAACTCACGTGTCACCGGTACCGTTGCAGTATTCGATCCAGTGCAGGGCATCCTCGAGCGTACCCGTGCCCATGTTGAACACAATGTACGGCTCGATCTTCGCGACGCGGCACCACGCGATGAACCTGCAGAGATTCATCAGCATTGCACCCTCGAAACAATCACCGGTGCACTCACTCGTCTGTCCCAAACACGTTGCTCTCCTCCCCGCCCCACGCGAGCTCCGGACGCCGTTTGCGCGCCTCCTTCGGGCCTACACCGTCTTTCCAGTTGTACGAGCTCACGTAGTTTCCCCCAGGCCAGCGTACCAAGGGAACGCGAAGCTCATCCCTCAGCACCTCGAGGACATCGGCGCGGAAGCCCTCTGGGGTGAGCAGCTCGCGCGGGGTCTCGGTGAACTGCGTGTCCGGGCACGGGGCGCGGGGGGTGTGGGGAAAGGTCGTGCGCGTCGCGGGAAGGATGCCGCCGTAGATGCAGCGGCCGAGGTGCTCGAGGAAGCCAGAGAAGATGTAGGGCGAGACAGGCGCAATGGACGCGGAGGGGAAGACGTCCAGCGCGGGTGAGGGCGAGGTTGTGTCTGCTGGTACGGACATCGCGGAGGGGAGTGGTGAGTGTCTGAGTTCGGACAAGAGCTAAAGCGTACTCAGGTCTTATCCCATGTCCTCCCCGACCACCGTATCGCTGGACATCGTTGTCGCGCGCCATCAGAGGTCATTAGGCCCGTCGGTGCTGCACGGTTGGGTGGTCGCGGGTGGGACGGTCCGCCAGCCATCGGGCACTGGTGCACGGCGGGCCGCCGGTAACGGGCGTTTGTCCTCGCGTCGATTTCCCCGCATTTTCCCCGCATTCCGGGGCCCCGCATTGATTGAATCTGCAGTTTACAATATTGCCGGCGGGGACGCACCTGTTCAAGCCCTCTAATCGACTGCGCTGAGGACGCGCGACGAGTCCTCGACGCGAGCGGTGGTGCTGGGAGAATGGTGCAGAGAGCTGGGACCCAGAGCGAGAGCGCGGCGAAGGTTGAAGGAGTAGGAGTAAAACAGCCGCCCGCCACAGCGGACGGCCTCATAGATACAACGCGCGATGCGTTTCCGGAGCTTCGTGTATGGCGACCGGAAAGCGAGTATAATACATGATAAGCCTCAACGTAGAGTATAATGTAAGAATAGTCCGAAAGGGTGGGAGCGGTGGGTAACCGAGCGAATGCGACGCGCGAGACCTGCGAGGAGCGAGCGGGGTTGTTTGAGCTACAACCGAGAACGGCACGCGGTGCGAGGGGACATACCTGCGAGGAGCGAGCGGGGTTGTTTGAGACTCAACCGTGCGCGCAGTCGCCCTCTTAACGAAACCTGCCGCGGCCGTGGATTCAACGTCTGCGAGACAAGTCAGCTGACAACGTCGAGCACTGTCTCGCAGACGACACGTACGCAGCATTCTCGCGGCGCCCGCGGGGCTCATCCAGACGCGGCGAGGGCGATGAAATGTAGACCTCAATTTCTCCCCGAGCTGCGAGCATGCGACGCGGTCGCGCGTTCCTCGACGCGTCTTGGGCTCGACGCATCTGACGCTCGTCGATTAGACTTGTGTAAACGGAGTTTAAACTCGACTAATCGACTGCGCTGAGGACGCGCGACGAGTCCTCGACGCGAGCGGTGGTGCTGGGAGAATGGTGCAGAGAGCTGGGACCCAGAGCGAGAGCGCGGCGAAGGTTGAAGGAGTAGGAGTAAAACAGCCGCCCGCCACAGCGGACGGCCTCATAGATACAACGCGCGATGCGTTTCCGGAGCTTCGTGTATGGCGACCGGTATAATGGCGTATGAGAGAGGAGAGAGGAGGGGTGGATGGTGGTGTAGAGGAATAGATACGGGGAGAGAGACGAATATGGTCAGGGGCGCTGAGAAAGGACACGACCGTGGAGAAGGGCTTGAAGGACGACAGGGTTCTCGCGGATGTAGATGCGATACGATTCTGTTGACCAACGGCCAAGCGCTTGTATGCGGTCGTCAGGCCATCCACGAGTGGCGTAGTAAGTCGCTCCGCCAGCGCGCAAGGAATGACCGGCGTAGGAAGTAGGGAGGA
>KQ464112.1:0-32239 GCA_001304625.1 Trametes sp. AH28-2
CGCGCGCGCGGCAGAACGGTGAGAGGCTGGAGATGAGAGGGAAGGGGTCGCGCACCTCGTGCACAGTAGAGTATCGTAAACATTCAGGCTTTTGCAGTGAAATTCAGCGATTGCATCCACGTGCGCGGCGCAAGACCTGAGCCCGATGTCAACAACGCCCAACCGGTTCCTGGACGTGTGGGATACAAGCCTGTCATCGCGCGACTGGGCAGCGATCGTGCCGCCCGAGCTACATCGCACGTCCCAAGCCTGGGTGAGCGTGTTCAGGACTGCGCATGCTTCACGCTACATGCGCCTCTCAGACCGCTGCACGGCAAGATCATTGTTCTGAATGAGTGGTAAGACAAGAACAATCACGATGATCCCCTGCAGCCAGGTAAACCCGCCGACGTCCCCGCGTCGTGATCGCCCATCATCCTCCTCATCGCCGAGTAGTAAAGGGGTCCGCGTCCCAGTTGTAGAGTCTTTTCAGGGTCTGTGCCAATCTATGCGCCGCCGTCGGTACCTGGACGTCACGAATCTAAGAAAACTCACCGGCTCAGGTCTCGACTGGACAACTCGTCTCCCTTGTACCCGTGTGGCTGGGCTACCGTATCAGTACTGATCCAGATAGCTCAAATGAGTCTAGGCGTACCTCATGCATCATCAATTGAGGGCGCGCAGGCAGACCTGGTGGTATAAAACTGCGACGAGACCCCCCCGCTCGTCGAGCTGCATATGCAAAGCCTAACGCCTTCATAGCCTATCTCCAAGCTTCAGCGACAGGCTTCCAACGACAGGGAGAGATTCGGATTACCTTGACGAATGCGCTCCACTTCACAGTCCCTCTCTTCCCGTTACCGATGGAAAAAATGGCGGCCATGACCTTGTAGGTGACGGTTCCAATGCCCAGTCGTGATATGAAAGTAATGTATACGTACTTTGTAACTGTCCTTGTCCAGTTCCATCATGTTCCCCTCCTTACTCGTGCGCCACAGTCGTTCGTATTGATTTGCGCTTCGTACGTTGTAGACCGGGGCAGCGCGATTGCGCGCAATCGCGTCGAACGTCGCGGTCGCTCCCAAGTCGACGCCCACAAACACAGCCAGGGAAGAGGGCAAGCGGGCGGCCACCGTCCGTTCAGGGGAGCACGATGAGAGCCAAGCAGTGACAGGAGAGCGGTGGAGAGCGGCGGCGAGACCGGTGGAGGAGATCGGCGGTGAGAGCGGTGGAGGAGACCGGCGGGTCAGAGGTCGGTAGAGACGCGCCCGTCACGATCCCAGTCTACTCTTGGTGCGTTGGTGGGTACAAGCGGAAGCGGACCAGTCGCTTGGGGCGCGTGCTGAAGAGCAAGCGTGCGGGAGTGGTAGTGAGCTGAGGGTTCCGCGCTATAGGCCAACGCGAGAATCCAGTTGACAAGACGAGCGCCAGAGACGAGCGCGCTCGTCTGCTTGTAGTCGCGCGCTCGTTTGCTTGCGCTGTCCCCTGCCCAAGTAGTGAGTTGGGGACTGCGACGTTCATTCGGAGCCCCCGATCTGCCTTGCGTCCCACAGGCAGGCCAGAGTAGGCGTGGCAAGGAAGTCCAATCTGCGATCTTCATGCTTCTGGGCGGCCCGGTGACGGTATGTAGCTCATCAACTGGGGCGAGAGGGCATAGTCACAGCGCGAACGTACAAGACATACTGCGACGAGCCCCCATCACATCTCGTCCCCGTCGTATACTAGCAGTCGCGTTAGCGTCATGGTGCATCCACCGGCGCCGCGCTGGTGAAACTGCGCGCTGAGATCTCATACATGTTAGCAACGCCTCTGACTATGAGCAAATCCGCTCACCCCTCCCGGATGCGCCGCTCAGCTCGCGCAACGCGGTCACATGTGCGTGTTTGCACTGGCCATCGGCGCGTCGGAATTCTATCCTCCGCATATCTGTTCCGCTGGGTTCCCCCCGATACCTTTCCGTATATGGAAGCGATCGTCAGGCACCGCCCGGGTCGTCGATCACTTACCTCGTCAGGCACCGCCCGGGGCGTCGATCACTTTCCCCGCATGACATCACAGCTCTGGTCCGCTTCGTCCGACCAATCGCAGTCACCGCAACCACCGCGGTGTATGGGTCGAGCTATGCCCACTTCTGAGGTCTCATCGGGCCCACGACTTCATGTGGCGACCCTGAGGCTGTATTCAGTAAATTTCCAAGTGCACCTAGGCCGCAAAGGACTTACCCGCGGCACCACAGTGATCTCCCTTCCCCCGGGCGAGTGTGTGTCCCCAAGTAGCCACCGTGCCGTTAATGAGCCTTGTACGCCACGTCGTCAGACACCTACAATGCACTAAATCTGTCAGCACAGTATATACATCAGCACATATTTAACGGCCCAGAGGGCAGCGTCCATTGGGCTAGAGCGCCGCCAAACTTGAACTTTCCTGCACTCTGCGCATCGCCATCCTCACACACCGCTATCTCACCCCACCACCTATTATCTGGCGAATTTCCTACACTGCTATTCTAGATCTCAATTATCTCCTGTCCATCTTCCACGAGAAGCGTGAACCCAGCCTCCTCCACATCACGACGCCAGTCCCATCCCATCGTCCCAGCGCCCCTGCTGTCCTTGGCTCCCCCCTCGGCGTGCGCGT
This sequence comes from Trametes sp. AH28-2, assembly GCA_001304625.1. NCBI lineage: Eukaryota > Fungi > Basidiomycota > Agaricomycetes > Polyporales > Polyporaceae > Trametes > Trametes sp. AH28-2. The sequence continues at coordinate 2,617 of KQ464112.1, forward strand.
ACGCTTGTTCCGAACTCGCGCTTTTCTTGATCATCGGCCATCCGCTCTTTCCACGCACGTTTCCGCAGGCGTCCGCCCGCAGCTCTTGATCTCCACTATGTCCAGATGGCTTCATGTCGGAAGTATTGTACGCCGCGACATTGATGTCCGAAGTGTTGTCCGCGTTCCGCGAATGTGTCGATACGGTGCGCGAGACGACCCGCCCGATGTCCGAACGGTTATGCGCGTTCCGGGTATGTGTCGACTCGTGGAACGCGACGCCGCGCGCGGCCGGCGCGTCTTCGATCTTGACGTTCGACGGTCGTCCGTCGACAGTGCCGCGCGCGCCCGTCTGCCTGCCCATCGTCGCCTTCTCGACGCTACGACTCTCCGCGCCGCCGATGTGCTGCATCGCGCGCGTGGTCTCGCGCACGACGACGCGCCCGCTGTCAGGAAGGTTATGCGCGTTCCGGGTACGTGTCGACTCGTGGAACGCGACGCCGCGCGCCGCCGGCGCGTCTTCGATCTTGACGTTCGACGGTTCTGCATCGACAGTGCCCCGCGCGCCCGTCTGCCTCCCCATCATGGCCTGCCCGACGTTAGGGATCTCCGCGCCGCCGATGCGCTGGATCGCGCGCGTGGTCTCGAGGTACTCTAAGACATCCCCCAGACCGAACAAACGCTGTACGTCCGGGCGGCGAAGTAGGATGACGGGCGCGCCGGGTTGAATAGCGACGCGCACGCCGTTGTCGCCTGGGTACCGCTGCCACTCCGATTCGCTCTCGACCCAGAAGCACGCATGGTGCTCGCCACGTAGTTCAGGTGGGTCGTCCCAGAGAGCGACCAGGCGGCCGCGTTCCTCCATGATCCTCGCATGATGCAGGCTGGGACCCTTCAGGTTCTGCATCGATGTACATAAGTTGCGCAATCAACAATACTCGCTGTTCCACTCACCGCACTCCAGATCGCCACGAACACTTTCCCGGTCTCCGCGTGCACCGCGAATGCCTCGCTGGGCTTCCGACCAGCCCCGTCAGTCGAGACGCACGACATTCCGTGTGCCATCTCGTATCGGTTGAGGTAGTACCCGAACCCCGTGCACGGCAGCCCCACCAGACGCACGAACACTGTGTCCTGTGCCAGCGGCACTTCGATGGGGCTTGTCAGCCACGGGACAGGATCCCACTGAGCGACATCGAGCAGCCACACGTCGAAGACCAATGGCGAGCCCGCCGGACAAGCCTCGCGCACCCAAGGCACCTCTGCGAGATGTAGCGTCCTGGGATCCTCCAAGTCCACGTGCTTCTCGAGCGGCAGTTCGTTCCCCTGATCGCAGACGTGTCAGTGACAGTAATATCATGCGATGTGTGAATCGCGCACCTTTGTCCAGAGGAGCAGACATATGGTGCGCGAGTAGACACGGCGCAGCTGGGAGGGTCCTCCCGCGTTCGCAGACTTCACCTGTCAAGGAGACGTCAATCAGAGGTTTAACAAGGGAGAATGCAGACGTACGGAGTCGTTCACCAAGTTGCTCACCATCTAGAGCAATTCGCGTGCAATCAGCAGGACTCGCAACGATGTGAAGCCTCAACACGTACCCCAAACGGCCGCGCGCGTGCCTTGCCCTTCTTGCGAGAGCTGGGTCGACTCTCCACCTCCTGATGTACTTTGCGCGCGCCCCGAGCCCGCTGCAACGCCTTCTGGTTCGCTGCGGCACGGTTCCGGACGCGGTCGCGCGCACGTTGTGCTTCAATCTTGCGCAGGTCTTCTTCGGTCGGCCCTCGCTGAGGCGGATACTGAATTTTGTGGCACACGACGCACTTCGCAGATCAGCGACGTGTCAGCGGACTAGCCCCGAGAACAACTTACGACCACTAGGTATGCCGCAGCGAAGTCCTCCTTATAGGACAGACGATGGCAGAACCGCGGGGCGTCGCAGCCAGGGGTCTTGCACGCCGTTGGATACCTTGGCACTGGGCCCGCGGCCACCTCGCACATTTTCTTCAACTCCTCGCTGTACACTCCGTCGTCCTCGCGGGGCCCACGCCAGTCCGTCTTCGTTGGCTCTCCCGGTCGACTGTATCCACGGTAGATGAGCATGGTTGAGGATTCGAGCGTCGGCGATGAAAGCACAGCAGCGCGCGATGATGGTTCTTTTGAGGTGCGCGCAAAACCTCGCCGGTCGACAACCAGCCGCGGCCGGCTTGGAGCGTGCCGCAACAGCCCGATACTCCCTTCGCGCCATCGATGAGCCTGCGATCTCTGTCGCGACGATTCAATCAAAACCGACGTCTTTTCGTCTGTGAACTCTACAGAGTCAGTCGCTCTCATCCGCCGGGGGCATATACCGCGGCGTCAAGACCGCTGAGAAGGTACTAAACTATCTACAAGTCCGTGAGATCCAGGATCTCCTTGCTGCCCTTCTTGTCCTTCGCACCCGCCTTCACCGTCTCCGCCGCCTGCTTCTTGATCGGCCTCTCGGGGCTAGGGTGTATCAACAGTCGACGCTTCCTCGTCACCGGTGTCATGTTCATGGCTCGTCCCCCGCCCTCCTACGACAGTCAGTCCATGAAGGCAGCGGTAGATCAATGCACTCACCTGGCCGTCCAGGACGTGCGTACGGTAGTCCTGCTCCACACACGCGATGCAGTATCCGAGACCCAGAGGCTGACGGTTGGAGAAGTTCCTCACGATCAGGTACTTGAGGATGCTGTCGTCGACCAGAGTGAACTTCTCTCCGATGTCTTGCAAAGTCCAGCCGGAGATCTTAGGATCCCAACGCTCGACGGCCTTGCGATTGTCGCGTTTGAATTCCGTGGCCTTCTGCGTCTCGCGCTCGACGTCCGGGGCCTTGTCCTCTTCGCCGTCGGTGGGCTTGCTGTTCTCGGTCTTGACATCCGGGGCGATCTTGATGCAGTGCTTGGTCAGATCGTTGTACTCGTCGAGCTGGATCTCGTTGCCGTTGACGCCGATGGGGTAAACCCGAGGGCCTTCCTTAGGATCCTGCCATTGATAGTGAGATTCATGGCGTCGTTCCGGGACGAGCGCATGCTTACCGAACCCCATGCGAACACCTCCACGACGCGCCGCCTGTCGGTTTTGGATCCCACTTCTATCACCGGCTCGGGAAGCTCGTTCTCGCCGCGGATCGCAGCTTCAAGCAGCTGGATCTCCTTCCCCAGGCCCAGACAGTCCGTCACGCCCTCGAGTCGCATCAGCACGGCAGGGGTTGCGTCCTCGATCTTGAGCTGCAACGCCTTCAGGCGATGCAGGTCCCAATCGCCCTCCGAGTGTTTCCACACGTCCATCTTCGCTTCTATGACTCCTCCAACCAGGGAGAGCGCCCACGAGGACTGGCGAAGTGCGAAAACCTCGCCGGGGTTGCCTTGAATATAGCTAGTCTCGGGGAGCATACCGTTCTTCCGGCGTCGTCAGCGTTGTGTCACCGGGTCGCCCCATCAAAGGCCTCACCTTCACCCAGCAAACCAAGCGTACGAGCATTTTGGAGGGGGAGGCGTATCGTCGATGCGCGTCGTCGTGGGAGGAGGTGCGAGAGGTTTGAGCGAGCAAAATTTGCCCTCAGACTTGATCGCGTGCGCGTCGTCCCGGCGCCTCGGTCCTCATCGTTCCATGCCTCTTCGTGCTTAGCCATACGGCTGCACTTCGTTGGTACTAGAGCTCAGTCAATGAGTATGCGCGCGTCCTCATGCCGCTATGCGTTCTGCAGCCGCTACAACATATCGTACTTGTAACTAGTCTAGCCCCTACTGTACTCCCTCGCTTCTACGTTCTTTTACGCTTCGTTGAACGCCTACCGCGGGAGTCAGCGATCGTTCTCATGTCGAGACCCTCTGAACACTCACCCTTCTTGTGCTCCGGTGTTCTTCCGCTTCGCAGACCTCGTCGGCGCGGCTGCAACGACGCTTCATACGAGTTAAATTCCGTGCAGGGCGTGACTGTAAATCCAACACACCTTGCTCGTCGTGCAGACGTATTCCCCTGATCGCCATCATTCCCAGCGGATTCTCGACGCTGTCGGATGAGCACATTGTGAGCGCGCTGCTTCAGCGTCATCACCCTACAAGCAGCGGTTATTCAGGAGAATTCGCGATGCTTTGTGGCGACGTACGGGTCCATCTTCTCAGCCTTGAAGCTCTTGTGACGGCAGCGCGAACTTCTGCGAGGCTTCGATTCGTCGCCTGCAGCGACATCCGCGAGCAACTGCGGAGCGCTTTTCTTGGTCCCCCGAGCCTTGGCTTTCTTCACAGCGTTCTCGCTGGCGGCCGCCATCTGGTGATCGTCGGCGGCGTGCGTGGAGGTGTCTTCTGGGCGCGCGTCCTTCTGGCATTCGTCCGACGATGCGACTGCTCCCGCGCCGGAAGGAGTTTCGGACGTGCCTGGTTCGAGAGGTGTACGGTCCATGGGTCGCTCAGAGTCTTGGTGGTCGGTCTCGTCCGGCTCCAATTCGCGGACCGGCACGCCCTGCGAGGCGTCGCCAGGTATCGGTGGCATCTGCGGCTCGGGGGTTTGCACTCTCGCGTGGATCGCGCTGGACACGACGTCGCCGACCTCGTCAGCCCTATCGACTGCGGATATCTCCTTGTGCGCGCCGACGGCTTCAGGGTCGACCTCGTCGAACACAGGCACAGTCAGCTCATCTGCAGGTTCTGCGAACGGACCGGTGAACACATCTGCGTCGATGAACGGGTTGGGCAGTTCCGTTTCCGTCTCCGCGAAAACGCTGTAGGCTTTCTCTGCGGCACGAGGCGTGGCGTCTGGAGTGCGCGCCGCGGTGTTGGTGGTCGAGCTGGTAGGCTTGGCACAGTCTTGCGAGTGCCCAGGTATGAGAACCGGAGGCGGTCGAGTAACTACCATCAGGTTAGCCAGGGTCTCTTCGCGTTCGAGCGCGCTACGCACCTACGAACGAGCGCTGGAACCAGTTCAGGCTCCAAGTCATAAGCGTGTCGCGGTGCCAACCTATCGCCTCTGAGAGCGCAGTGAAATAATCCTGGTCTCGACTGTCGCGCGCGATCGAAGGACTGTGCGAGATCGTCAGAGCTTCACACACGGTACAGCTCATACACCACGTACTTTTTCATCGTGATCTGCCCCGTCTCATCGGGTCCACCCAGCAGCACCACGCCCAACCAACCGACTTCGTCGCGCAGATGTTCCATGATCTCTTGGAACCATGGACCGATCGTCGGTACCTTCCTGGGAGGAGTTCAGCTTGTGGGCAAGATATGCGGCGTTAAGAGGGGCTTACAAGCCTCGCGCCAGTTCTGCGCTGCTGCCCGCTTCCTCTAGCTCCTGTGCGCGTACTTTGACGTTCTTCTCGCGAGCTTGTGCTTCGAAGGCTGCCTGTAACTCGGGCTTCAGACCGCGAAAGGCTTGTGCGAGTTGATGACGGTGATCGCCCACGCCGGTCCACTTGTCCGAGACCGGCATGAGCACTTCGCGTCTCAGAGGACTTTCCGCAAAGAGTTCCAACGCCCCAACACCTCGGGCACGTCGCTGAGGAGTGAGCGGGGGTACGGAGGGCACAGGCGACGCCTGCTCGGACTCGTCCTTCTCCTTGTTGTCGCGCTTCGCTTTGCGTTGTCTCCTCTTGAACCAGTCCTGGATGTCCTGAAACCATCCTTCAGTCGCACGCCACGCATGTGCAGAACAGGGCTGGCATACCTTGTATCTGTGCGCCAGGCGAAGCGGCACTTCCTCCTCCTTCTCCGCTGGCTTGCGAAACATCTTGTCCTTCTCGGCCTTCTTCGCGTTCTTGACCCTGCGGGTGAAGGTTTCGAGCGGCTCTGCCGGTATAGGACCTGCAAAAGCAATCTGATAGTCAGGAAAAATTTTGTCAGTCGCATCCTTGAGAGGCGTTTTGCTCTGCTTGTTGCGCAGCAGGATCTGGACGTCCGGGCTGGCGTACTGAAGCTCCAGCCAGTCCTTCTCTTGATCCCGTAGCTCCTCCTTTTGTTTGCCCATGCTCGCCGACGAGGAGAGCGCCGGCGAGGATGCGCGGCGAGCAGGAGACGGTAGGTAAGGAAAGTGGATGGTGCCGCAGGCGCGCAATATCCAGTCACCCAGACCGCCCGTGTAGCGCGCGTGTTCGAGAGACCCCAGTACCCTCTGACGTGAACTATGCGATATTGTGCCTACTGCGTCACGGAGCGCTTTACATATCGTACATGACTATTCTACTTTTAACCTACAGTATGATGAAGCATGCGAGAGAAACGAATGGGTACGATGGGAAGCCGATGGAAAACACGGACGAAGCTCTGCGTGTAGAAACGAGCCGCCTCCGCCTGTGCTCGCTCGAAGTGGTCCTCCATCCAGAGCTCGTCCCGCTTGGGCATCTGTCGGAAGAGGCTCGGCACGCCCGGCCAACGATCCATGATGAGGAGCAGGGCCCGCAACGCCCCCAGATTCTCGCGCCAGTCCTCTTCGGCGGACATGCGCCAGCAGAACCCCTCCTCGTCACCAGGAACCTCGGGCAAGACGCTCAGCACTCCTGACTTTTTCCCCCAGACGCGCGAGATCCACGCCTCGCGCTGCCATCGCTCGAAGGCCGACCAGTTGGCCCGCGGGAGGAGGGCACGATCGAGAGCAACCACCTCACACCGAAAGTTTATCTCGTGCGACTCCCACAGGAGCAGCGAGCGCACCCTCCGGTCGGTGCACGCCGAGGTCTTGGTGACCGCGAGATCCCCGAGAAGGGGCACGTCGTCCTCGCGGTACGAGCGTAGCGAACCATGTTGTCCGAACAGCCGTGACACGCTGTTCTTCTCCTCGTACCGTCGCTTCGTCCTTTTCAGCTCCGAGGGCTTCGTCGTCGACATCACGGGCTGCTCCTTCTCCTGGTAATCACCCCAAAGCGCGAACCGCCATTCGGCGATGGTCAGCGGGCGACCGTCTCGGGTACCATCGAAGAGTCGGAGGCGGCAGAAGGAGCGTACGCGGGCGAGGTTATGGAGGTACCGGTGGATCTTTGCGTCCTGCCGGACGACGTACAGATCGCAGTCCTCCGGCGCCGGTGCGAGGTCGGAGACGGTGTCCAGGAGGAAGGGCGGGGGATAGAAGTACACGACGGAGCCTGGAGGTTGCTGAAGCTTGCCCGCGTCCAGCAGCGCTTCCACCCAGACGCGGGGGGGAGTAGAGAACGCAGATCGAACGTACTGACGCGACGGTTGTTGCGCGGCGGACGAGACAGCCTGGCGTTGCGAGTCCGGCGGGGCGGGATTGCTGCCGTCGTGCTGCCGTCCAAAACGAGGTTAGCGTCACGTGCGTCAAGCAGACCAGTGGCACGTGCCTTTTTCTTTGCTCCTCCCCGATGTACCTTCTTCCCCGACGAGGAGCCAGCACCGGACTTTGAAGGCGGGCGCGGCCGAACGGGAAGCGCGAGATCCTTGCTGGCCATCGCCGAAGACTCAGCCCGCGGACGCTTCGCATCGGGATGCGGCGGCGTGCTCTCCGACGAGGTGAGTTCCGACATTGGGGGCAACGTCGACGCGCAGAGGTCGCGACTAATGCGCACGACCATCTCCGTCGTCCACTTCCCCGTCAGATTCATCACGCCCGCGAACTCCCCGGGCCTGTGCAGGATGGGAATGGAGCTGTCGGATTGTGACAGCTCCTGGGAGGCCAACGTGACGGGTACGACGTCCCACACCTTGACATGGCGGGTGAGCGGCTGGAGGAAGAACACGGGAACGCCCACCCGCACACAGGTCGCTGCCGCGGTGCCCTCTCTGACGAAAGCGCCGACGACGTCGAGCACTTTCCATCTGTAGTCGCCGTGGCTCTCGATGCGCGGCAGGACCACCTCGAGGTACGTCCTGAGGCCTTCCAGCTCCAAGCACAGTCGCTGTACATGCGCGGCGACAGCGATCGCCACCGCCGGGCCGGACGCCAGGAGCCTCACTCGGTCTACACAATGACGGAGCACGACGATGAGCTGCCGGCCGTACTCCATTCGATGACTAGGAACGCCGCGGATGTCCTGGAATCCAGCTATGCTATGGTCGGCGACTTTGGCGAGTTCGTCCCTCAAAGACCTCTTCAGAAACCCCAGCTCAGCGATCACCGCCGTCGAGTCTTCCTCCCAGTCGGCAACGTCCAAGGTGCGCCACAGGACGTCCCGCAACCCTCTCTCTACCCCCCAGGCACGTCGCGGAATGCACGCGATGTGCCACATGCCCTCGACGAGCAGCTGAGGCCACCGCGAATACTCGTGGACCCCCCATCGCCCATCGGTGTAGGTCTTGATGACGGCGCGCTCGATGGGAAACTCGGGGACGAACGTCTGGTTCGGCGTGGTGACGCACAAGATCGAGAAGCGGTCCTGCGAGCCGACAATCCCCTCGTAGGGATGGACAACCGCCGGCGCTGGTGAAAGGTCAGCACGATCATGCTCGTGGATTGTTGAGCGTACTCACGTCGACCGCGACCCATGTTAGCCTTCAAGACCCTGATACGATCCTCCGACGCCGCAAACTCCTCGTTCGGCTCATCCTGCCCTTCCGCGTCGAGCGCCGCGCCATCAGGGGTGGTGGACGATTGCGTGGGGCGAGACTCCTGCTCCTCAATACGACGCGGGATGAGATGCGTTGGCGGAGGCACAGCGTGCTTGCGTCGAATGAACATCGGCGACCTTGCCGCCCTAGTAGCAGCCTGCGATGGCTGCGCCGTCGACTCTGTTGATGTACCAGCCGCCCCGGGACCTGAATCCTCGGCTGGTTGACTGAGGGCGGGCGAGTGCGCCATGCTTGACGACTCCGGGAGACTGTGATTATCGAGCGCGGAGGACGGTGGGCCGGAAGCGGAACTCCCAGCGGCGGACGACGACGGATCGGATGGGGTACGTCCAGGTGCAGAGCTGGCCGCGCCAGACCAGGTGCCCGTCGCAGGCGAGAAGTAAAACACTCCGCTGGACGCTGGCATGTTGGAGGCTCTGCGGATGTCAATCAAGGCCAGAAGGTACTTGGCTCGACGTTACCGCGGACTCACTGTTGTAGATACTAGATCGTACGTTAGAATCCCATATGCCATGACCAACATCGACGCAGGACATCGAGCGTGAGCAGGACTTACAGGGCGGCCACTTCAAATGAACAGCTCGACACGTCACGGCGAGATCTTGCGGGTATGGAGGGCTTGGGACGGCGTGAGGTCTTGCGGATGGACGCGGTGGGTCGAGGTCGGACTGGTCGCTTGAAACGGCTTAGAGCCGATTCAAGGATTCCAGGGGATTGCGTCTTCACCCGTATATCAGGTCTCAGCTTATAGCTCGCCTGATATACGAAGGTGAAGATGCAAGTGGGCGAGCAGGGTGGAAGCGAGCGAGGTAGCCAAGGAGGAGGAGGAGGTTATCGTGATGGTGGTGGTTGCAGGGCGCGTCGCGTACAAGTCCAGAGTTCCCAGGCCATCGCCACGAGGTCGATTGCAACTCAGACTCAATCCCCATTTCGTCTGCTTTCTTGTCTCATTTACTCCGAGCGAAGGTGGCATACTGCGCGTGCCTCAAGTTCCGACTACTGTGCTTAGGATCCATTGCATCGCCGCCTGAACCCCTTCGCTCGAAATCGTCGAAGTCCACTCCCGACAATGGGCGCCATGGGCGTCGCTCTCTCTCTTGATCCACCATGACCGCTCCCATCCTCCTCCCTCACCGGTTCGAGCCCCCTCGAGTTGTGCCGGCCCTACGCGCCGTTGCATGCTCGAGGTCTCGGATCGTGTACAATGAAACGTGGCCTAGCCAGTTTCGCCTCCCCACCTCCACTCCCAAGTCCGGCTCCAGTGTCCCGTGAGTGGTACTGCCGAGCTACGACCGCTACCCCCTCTGACACGATTTCCAACCGCTCCCTGTCCAACAGTGTCGTGCGCATCGATACACTTCAGCGTGATGGGCACGGGGACGCTGTGGCCGGCACACACTCGCAGCGGGCATAGGCGTGTGCCTGCGCGGTTCATGTCTTCATCGCTTACTACTGCGCGGTACGTTCCTCCTCCAGTACTTCATTGACCAGCCGACTGACCACCTCTTGCACAGGACCTTTGTGTCTGTGGCGTCGCGGGGATGAACCCAACATCCTAGATCGGGCGCTCGATCGAGGTCGATCTCATTGCGAGATGCTTCCGCCGCCGCCCACGCAGTCGTTGAGTAAATACTTCCGCTGCTGTGGCTGAGTTCCGAGCTGACCCGAGGTTCCGCTTCCTCCGGCGTGTTCCAGTTGTAGCCTGGGCGAAGGAGGCCTCTTCGAGGGAGCGCTGCACGGGATAGACGCAGGCCTGCGACGAACCATGTCGCACGGCAGTACTTTCGGCGACGCCGGGCCACTGGGTGTGTAACGTAGGGATGTAATACGCCGAACGAGTTGGTCGATGATCAGTAGCTGGAGGAACATGGTCTAGGGGCGCGAAAGCCCGACTAGGCGTGCCGTATGCAGGAAGGCTTCCGGAGCGACAGGTCTCCATAGATTCACTCGTTACATGAGAATGGTCACCGCCAGCGGCGTACGTTGCATGGGCGCTGAAGAAACGAGCTCCCTGGAACGCCGGAGTCGGCGCTGCGTCCTTACTCTGTCCACTACCTCGTCGGCTTGCCCCGCACTTCACCTTATCGACACGCACATCAAGATTTCAATGCGGGGACGTTCGAAGGGGAAGAAGCGCAGACGACAGGATGCGGGTGAGGAGTGGTCCACCAGCGGCGTACTCGCCAACGTCGACGACCATCAGGCCACGCCCGAGAAGCGTCCGCGACGGCCACTCCTAAACATCCGCCCGCCTCTCTCAGCCACGAGCACACCCACCTTTCTCCGGCAGCAGACCCCTCCTCCGCCTTTCTCCGCGTCATCCATGGCGGCTGCCTTCGACGATAGGCCGCCCGAAGTCCCGTCGCACGAGCATCTGGATGTCGCGAAGGTGGCACTACCCGAAGAAGACTTCCGCACGGGAGAATCGCCGCGGAACCTGGAGAAGGCGTTGCCGGTGCATGCAGGGAAGGAGAATGAGAAGGAGGAGAAGCCGGCGGAGAAGGAGGAAGAGGAGGGCAAGGAGAAGAAGGAGAAGAAGAAGGCGAAGGTGAACAACACGATTGTGAGTGGGTAGCACGTACGTCCTCTTCGCCTACTAACCAGAGATCAGCGTCCATCCGCCCGTTGTGACCTCTTCCTCGAGCACGCCGTACGCGTGCAAGAGACCATCTTCGACATGGAAGGACCTCCACAATCGGAACAGTGCGCGATGTGTGCGTCAGCCCTACCGGTGCCAGGAGAAGGTAGTGCCCGGCTGCGATGCATGGATTGTCTAGGACGACCGCATCTATGCCGGGACTGCCTGCTCCGGAGTCACCACGCCATGCCCTTCCACAAGATCTGGGAATGGGACGTCGTCAAAGGGTTCTGGGAGAAGATATCGCTCGCCGATCTCGGGATGACGCTGTACGGCGGCCGACACGGTAAACCATGCGATCGCATCAGTAGGCCAGCTCGTAGCATGGTGTTCGTGCACGAACACGGCGTGACCACGATGCCGTTCGTTTTCTGCGAGTGCCGACGCAAGCCGGGCTCGGATGAGCTGCTCGTCCCCGAACCCTACCAGCTCCTCGAACGCGGTTTCTTTCCCGCATCTTGGAAGGAGCCGCGCACGGCTTTCACGATGAACTTGATGCGCTCGTACCACCTCCTGTCGCTCCAAACCCACTGCAGCGCGGAGGACTACTACAAGTATCTGAAGCGGACGACGGACAACATCGCGCCCGACTCGGTTCCGGTACGTATCCACATCATGAAGAACAGCGAGATGCTAACTGGGTGCCAGGATCGGTACAGGGAGCTCAACACCACAATGCGCGAGTTCGCGTTCCTGCGGCAATGCAAACGATCAGGACAAGAGCCGTACGGGAGGAAGTCCCCTGCGAAGCGGGCGGCGGAAGAGAGGTCCCAGGAGTCGAAAGCTCTGCAACCTGGGAGCTTAGCCGTATTGTGCCCCTGCTGTCCCCATCCCGACAAGAACATGCGGCCTGGGTGGGAGAAGCGAGATGCGAAGTACAGGTAAGCCTGGGTTGGATAGAGTTTATGAGACACGACTGAGACACTTCGTAGTTACGTCGACGCGCTCTTCTATTCGATAGACGGCAACTTTCGCCAAAGCCTGCGAAGCAAGCCGATGGATAAGCACGACGTTCCGTTGTCCGAGGGTGCCGCGTACTTCAGCGACAACAAGGATTTCGATCAGTACGTGAAGAGCATGGGGAAACCCGATGTCGAGGTGAGTTCTCAGACGACCGTGGTTCGTGACAGAGGCTGATGTGTATCCTAGGTTTCGTCGTGCAACAAATTCGGTGCTATGGGCTACAACGGACACTCCGGCAAGGTGTCCGGAATCGTGGCGCTGGCATGTCGCCACATGTTCATGCTGCCGCAGGGGATCGTCGACTTGACGAAGGCCGAGGCGTGAGTTACCGTGCATGTGGACATCGGGCATCAGGACTAACAGGTACCCAGGTATCTCTACGTGGACTTCGCGGTGGTGTCTGGAATCCAACGCTTCCTGGGGCTTCGCCTGTTGAAGCAATCCTATGACATCAGCTGCCAGTACCTCATCAACTTCCTCCGGAGATTGGACAAGTGGAGGAAGCTATGCCCGACGCTGCCGTCCATCAAGTCTATAACGCTTCCGCGCATCGAGGGATACGTGGGCTGCTGGCATGTCAACGCGCACAAGCCGGAGTGCCGAGTGAAGCAGTCGCCAGAGTTCCATCCCGGTGCCGGTGGGTATGAGGGCGAGGGTATGGAGCGGGTCTGGTCAGGGACCAATGACCTCTCGCTACGCACGAAGGAGATGACGCCGGGACACCGCCAAGATGTCTTGAACGACCAGTATTCTGACCTCAACGTCCGGCGAATCCATGACCTAGGTATGTATAATTATGGCTGCGTGTTTGAGAGGACGCGAGCTGACGTCGTACGTACAGGTCGAAGCCTCTGCGCCAGGTTGAAGGATGCGACCAAGTTACTGAGCGACATGACCGAGGCGCTGACGAAGGTCGAGGAGAAGATACCGATCGAGCTGTTGAACGTGTGGCGTGCGGACGAGGCCGAGTGGATGGCAAAGGTCGTCGACATCAGCAACCACGGCGAGCTCGACAATCCGTACAGTCCTCCGGCCGATGCTGGTAAGTCGTTTTCGCTGCCGTAACGTTAATGACATGCTGACGCTGGCCTGCAGCGTTGTCGGAAGAGGCTATTTCGGCCTTGCTGGCGCAAGAGAGTGCAGCGAAGGGTAGCGCGCAGGGAGTAGGGCTAGTGGGAGCCATCCAGGGCATGATCGAGGTAGAGCGTGAGAAGTACGTGAACGCGTTAGAATGTGCGTATGCCGAGGCTCAATGATCTCATAGGTTGGTACTGGACAAAGCGATTCGCGTCGCGGATCCAACGAAGGCGCGATCACGGAACGCGCTCGCGAAGAAGGTCACGGCTTTGAAGAAAAAGGCAGACGAGTGCCTCGTTCAAAACCATCTCTACGTACGGCCGCTCATATCGGCGGCCACGGAAGCTGTTCTGGTGAACACGCCTGCCACTACCCTGCCCGCCTGCTTCCCGTTCCGTGACGAGCACGACGATGCCGCCCTAGGACTACCGACTCCCGACGCGTCTGAGAAAGGTACGTACGCACACACGCGGATAGGACTTTAATAACCACGAAGGTCGCAGACGGAGCAGGGGAGTTACTGGAAGACGCATACATGCAAGAGCTCGTCGATGAGCTTGCTCTGATCGAAGTGGACCTCCCCTCGTGCTACCACAGCAAGGTCCGCGAACATGCTCACGTCGCACCCGCCCTTGACGTGGAAAGGAAACTCCGCGAAGGCCAAGCCAACAACGCTCTTAACGAACTGCGTACGCACCTGACAGCGCTCTACAGCCTGCACGACCTGCAGCAGCAGGGGACGGGTCAGAACCACAGCAAGCGGGTGAAGAACCTGGCAGGCACGGAGATGTCGGTGGGCCGACGTGCAAAGGACGAATACCGACGGGTGCGCAAGGTCCTGCGGGTTCTGGGCATGCGCGACGACGACGAGACGTATCGCGTACTCACGGACGAGGACGCGAAACCGTTCGTGGTGACTCCTGAGCAGCGTCGCCGGGGTCATACCCGAGACAAGAACAAAAGCTGGGTTTGGGACGACATGACCTTCATCTTCGACCAGCCTGAAGCGGAGATCACCGAGTACATGATGCAGAGTGAGTGTCGATGGTATTATCGTGTGCTATATGTATTGACCTCATCTAGAGCTCCGCCCGCACTGGTTTCGTCGGCGCGCAGCGAAGGCTAGGCGGGAGGAGGAATACAACATCGTACGCGAGGAGATGTACCGTACATTGAAGTTCTTCGAAACCGGGCACGCGGAGTGGATGCAGAGGGCGACGATAGCGGAGAGGGACAACCGTTTGGGTGCGGCGGCGTATTGTCGAAGGCAGGCGCATCGATACACTCGCCTACTGAACGACGCCCGGGAAAACTTCCCGCACGATCTTGAACAGGTGGGTTCACTGCATCGCCGACGGTCAGAGCCAGCTGACCGAGACTCGCAACGTAGACTGTCGGCCTGACATCGTAACACGCAATCCCAGGGCGGCGGGCCGGGTGGTGTCTAGGCACGCGCATGCAGGCAGCTCGTCTCGCACTACTCGAAGTGCTCGCGGCGCGCTCGCGTTCACGTGATTCGACGCGTACGCAGTTCAAACACGGGAGGACGCGACGCGACGCGTCCTACCGCAGCGGAACGGGATGTTCGAATAGCGGAGATGTGTCAAACCTTGAGTAGTGTAGTATATAAGCTCGGCGCGAGCACTCAAATCGAAGCCCATCTCTCTCCCTCACACCCACACCAACACCTCCAACACCTCTAGCTCCGACGTCTGTCTCCGCATCGCAGCCCGAAACATCGCAATGGTCCGAACGTCCCAAGCCGCGGGGAGGAAGGGCAAAGCGGTCGCGCGAGCGGCTCCGCGATCCGCGAGCAAATCGAACATCAAGAAGCAAGATTTCAAGCGGGTATTCGTAGGATGGAGTACCATTCGTACTACGAAGTGCGCGAGATGCATGCGGCGCGGATGCAAATGCGTGCGCTCGCGTCGCCAGGACAGCTTCAAGTGCACTTGTTGCCTGAAGCACAAGTCCGGTGCGGTTCAGTGCACCTGGGTGACAGGTAAAGCATGACGACCGAATACGCGAGAAAACGGACTAACGGGTTCCCAATAGAATTGAGCAAGCAGAAGCTCGCGAGTGGCGAGCACATCAGCTCCCGCGCGCCGAAGAACTGGACCCAGTGGGTCAACGAAGCCACGGAGGGTACCTCCGATGCAGGCGACGAGTCAGAGGCTGGGTCAGACCACCAGGAAGGCGAAGCCGGTCCTAGCGGCGCCGCCGAGGACGCCGAAGAGGGCTCCGACGAGGGCACCGATGAGGGCACCGACGAGGGCACCGACGAGGAGGAAGCCGCAGCCGACGCGGCCGAAGCACGCCGTCACGCAGCCTCCGACGAGGGCACCGATGAGGGCACCGACGAGGAGGAAGCCGCAGCCGACGCGGCCGAAGCACGCCGTCACGCAGCCGCGATCGCCGAGATCAAAAAGGATTACGACTGGCTCATCGCCCTCGAGGAGAAGTGCATCAAGGACTACCGGCGGAAGATGATGATGAACATCAAGGCCGGCGAGAGGGCCTCCAAGAGGCTTGACAAGCTCACTGCTGACCCGCAGTCCAGCGTACGCGAGGTCGAATTGGTGTACACCGAGGCCTCGGAGCTCGTCTGCAAGGCCGCGCTGATGCGCGGGCGCATCCGCATGAGCGAGGCGCGCCTGGCTGATTTGGAGCTGAAGAAGGAGAACGTCGACGACCCCACGTACCGCCTATCAACCTCCGACCTCGAGGACTCCGACCACGACTTCTCGGACGACGACGCTCCGCACCCCGTGCCGTCCAGCGTGCGCCGCCGCAAGGCGCGTGACGGCAACGCCGCCGCCGCCGCCGCCGCCGCCGACGACGACGACGACGACGAAGCTCCGCAGCCGGGCCCCTCTAGGGTGCGCCGCCGCACCGCCGCTGCGGAGAACGTGGCCTAGGACGAGGAGTACGCGAACAATGAATGCATACTGCGCACGAACGCGGGCGCGCTTGCTGGGAGGACTTGTATACTACTATACACGCTGGGTGGACGCTGGCGCGGGCATGTACGGAGGACGGGCTGAAGACGGAGCGGGAGTATTGTACTTTACACTGGAGCATGGGACAGATGGCACTGATAGGGTTTCACAGTAATCGATATACGGGTACTGGAGAAAGCGAAAGCAGAGGGGCCGGGCGTGGTACACTCGCATAGGCACGGACGCGCGGATGGTTACGGACGCGGCATCGCCAGCGAAGGTCCTCCGGGAGCAAAGAACTAGCAACGTGGGGCAATTGCTACGCCCGCGTATACCACCGCCTCGCGTACGCCTGTTACATTGGTGCGCGCAAAAGCTCAAGTAGAACTCCGGTGAGTTGGTTGCGACGCTCAAAAGAACGCTGACGACTTATACTGACGAGCACGCAGACTTGCAGCCTGGCGTGGTGATGTAATGCGGGGTAGGTACGCTGCGCCCGGTGCCTGACGATCATGTCATGCGGGGTAAGTGATCGACGCTGCGCCCGGTGCCTGACGATCAGTGCCATTTACGGAAGGACAGGGGCGATCGGCGGGAGGACGTTAGAATGCCGGGGGAAGACCTGGCGCGACGCGAACATGTGACCGCGTCGTCCAGGTGACCCTAATGTTTTCATTATCATATCCTTTAGTTAATGCAAATGGCCCATTATGCGCCCCGTGAGGATAATGGCACCCATTATCGTTCATTGGAGTGGTCTGCACTGTTTCTCATCAACATCTCATTGAATACCCGTCCATAATAAACATCCACTATGAACACCATAATTATAGCTCATTATACTGCCCATTTTTACCTGGCACAAGTCAATAGTTGTTGACTGTCGTGTCATTGTCACATTATAATGTCGGATGATAGCCATCAATGAATCAGCAATAATAGACGATAATAGCATAGTACGAATGCTACATATATGTTTGCTATGCTAGTCCATACGCAATACCTTCAGCAGATCCTCGTAAGGGCTCACATCCCGCCTGAGATCCTCGAGATCACCCCGCAGCGACTGTAGCTCATCAGCGCTGTGCAGAACAGTCTCATAAAACGTTGCTTACCAGCGTGTGATCCAGTATGTCTCCGTCAACGCCTGTAGGACGTGTAGCGTCATATGAGGTCTTGCAGTCATCCCGCATACGTTCGTACATGTGCGCTTGTTGCTGCGCATAAGCAACATGTCCTGGAGGAAGGTCAGTACGTTCCGCGACAGTTACCCATGCTTGTCTCAGGCTGTCAAAGCCGCGTGTTGAGTGGCGAAACTCAGCGCATAAGATGTTCACGGCTTCGTCGTGCCGGGTCTTTTCTGCGCGAGCCCGCTGCCACTGCGCGCACTCAGCTGTAGTAGTTATATGATCAGTAGGCTGACAGATGCGGTGAACATCAACACGCACATGAACGCAGCCATGACTCTTCCTTGCGCTCAGGGGACTTGTCATCTCTTGTGCGCTTGCGCCCACTCGCCCGCCTCTCTGCCGGCACCTCGAAAACAGTCCAGATCCAGGAGCCTGAGATCTCGTGTTCGCCTAGTGTCCGTGGGACTTGAAGGTTGGTGATGAGCAGGTCCGTCTTCTTGTTGATGTACTGCAATCGTGAGGAAACGTCAGGCTTGTCAGCAGCCCCTTCTGCGTACTCCGTATTCTCCACGTCCTCCGAGTCTCTTGAAGTCTTAGAACTCTTCGCAGCCTTCGATGCTGCCGCGACAGTCGTAGGGGGAATACGGGCAGTCGCAGGCGCAGGAGGAGTCGCAGGCGTCACGGAGGTAGGGGTGGTTGCAGACGTCGAGTCCAGGAGGCCGCGAAGGGTTTCGATACGCCTGAAATTGTTGTTGTAGCGATCCGCGAGTCGGTGAGATAGTTGGCGTGACTTGGAAATCTCGGTATTTGCCCGAGTGTGCTCCCTGGTTCCGTTCGCGTACGTCTTCTTGCTGTCGAGGTAAGCGGAGGTATGACGAACGGCTTGCCGAACCTCTTCCAGTTGGTCGAATGCGAGCCCAACGCGTATCTTGAGCTCGTACGTGGCTAGCAGAGTTAGACCGTACTGCTCGATCTCCGAGGCGCTGAAGTCTGAAGGAAGTCCGAGCAGTCCAGTTTCCTCCTCATCAACATCTTGATCATCATCGTCTGCTTCTGCGTCGCCGCTGTCATCCCCATCGTCGAACAACTGCAACAGCGGCATCTGCTTCTTCTGCAGCAGACGCCAGTGCTTTAGCTTGTCACGGTACGCGGCTGCAGCACCCGTGAGAGGCTCTCGCGCCTCGTCTGTGAGCTCGTCTCCATCGCGAACGAGCTGCCGTCGTGTGGTCAATTTGTATCTGGATATTCGTTCAGCTACTGCCGATGCATCTTTTGTGGTCACTAACCGATCACAATCGAGCTCAATGCCTGTTTTGATGAACTGGGCCGCACGCTTGCGCAGCTCGCCTGCGACAGCGGTCGCGTTCTGGTTCTTGCCATTCTCGTGCATCTCGACCAGATTCTCGAACGCGGTCTGGCGCGTCGGGACTAGAACGGAAACAAGCGTTAGATGGGGTGAGTAGGATACGGACTATGAGAGACGCACATTGTGAGCGGTCGAGCATATACACACTCCGCGCAAACGCAGCCTCTTTCTGTTCGTAGTTCGACGGAGTCGGCGCTTCAGTATGAATGTCCATGCGCGCCCATTGCGACACCTTCAGAGGCCCCGCGAGCGCAGTAAGACTTGCGAGGTACGCCGTTGTACGATGTTGACCATCGTACGCTTGCTTGAGTTTCCGCGTCAGGTGTGCGCCTACGCACATGTGAGTTCAGTGTTCCACACAACTCCCCAACGTACTCACTGAGATTCTCGAGCTTCTGCCTGTTCCAGAAGTTGAACAGGTCATTGAGCGCATCGTGCCGCGCCCCCGCAGTCATCTCCCGCGTCGTGAGGCCAGCAATGTTCTGCTCGGCCCATGGGGTCTCCACGCCCTCGCCGTGAATGAGGCCGAAACCGGAGGAGTAGCACAGTGCATACACAATCTGGCAGAGCTCCTTGTGGGCATGACTGTGGAACTTGGGCAGGCAGCAGAGGAGATTCTCGACCATGGGTACCAAGGAGGGGAAATTCTCCCGGAAGCGAGGGAGGAGATTCCGCAGATAGATGCAAATGACGTCGTATGTAAATGCGCGCTCGAGGAGCTCCTCGGTGCCTTTCAGGCCAAAGGCGAGGGCAAGATCCATCAAATGATACCTACGAAGTGCGTCAGCAAACCAACGGAGAGCCGGGTGGGCGAACACGTACCGTTCACCAGTAATCAGGTCAACGACAGCACCTGAGCGAAAGAAGACATGGCTACACGTGATAGCCACGATCCCACTGAGCTCGAGGAACCTGAATTTGCCAGCGCGTTGGGAGCGCGTAACCTGGAAGCCGCTGCAGGTCTCAACCTGCACTGTGCGGTTAGCCATCACCTCCATACAACGTCGCGCTTGCACGCAGTCACTGACCAGCTTCGTCGGATCATCTTCATAGCTCTTAGCCATGATTCTGCGTAGTTCCTCCGGGATGACAAAGAAGCCGTGGCCCGCTCCCAAACTGACGTCGTCAGGATCTGTCTTCTTGGCCTTCTTGTTCAAGCTATGATTGCCGTCACCGCCGAGAACGATGCGGTAGAGGTACCTGTGGAGAGAGCTTCAGTGCGTCGTCCATGCTGCCTTCGAGAAGACCTACCGCAAACGCTCAGGGGTTTCGCGCCATCCATCTGGTAGGTTGAATCCCGGAGAGGGGCACGTTACACAGGGCACTGTAAGGTCGCCAGGTTGCCGATTTGGGATGGACAGGTCATGATGTATGCCGGCGCGCTTGACCATGGTGAGATGTGCGAAGAGTCGGCTGACGATGCGGAACTCGCGATAACGCGCCTTGCGGATGGTCAGATTGTGGCTACAATCGTTTCTGAGATGCTTACCTTTGCATTGTTCGGAAACGCATTGTCTGTCATGCGCGTGATCCAGCGCATGAAATCGTGAGTGCTGATCTTCGTGGTTAGCCACAGCAGGTGCCAGACGCGGAGAACGTCCTCGGTGAACGCGGTCTGCGGGTTGTTGCGGGTCGCGGGAAGCATCCGGTGACGGACCAGTTGACAGATAATATCAGCGCGTCCCGGACATTGACAGTAGTATAACTTGCATTGGTGGAGGCCATTCGAGTGTCCGATGACGATGTTAACCGGCTTGGAGTTGGAGGGGGAGGCGTGCTCGCACGGTTCGCCTTCGTGCCCGAGGTGGATTGCGTGCCCGAGCTCAGAGAGGTCGTGTCTGGTGTAGAACTTGCCGTTCCAGTGCTCGATCCAATGGAACCACAGGTTGCGATGTGCTTCAACGATGCATCCCTTGCAACGCGGATGACTGCTGTTGCATTCTAAGCAGCGATATCGTGCCGGCGCACCACAGGTACACGGCTTGAGGTTTTGAGCTTCCCAAGCGAGCATCTCCGAGCCCAGTGTCTCGAAATCGGCCCGCCAATCTGCGAGAAGCGCAGATATCTTTGTACCCTGTGCGAACTGTCAGCAAAACGGCAGCTGAGGGCAGTATCGTACACGTACCTTCGGCTTGGTGGCCTTTGCGAGCCTCGGTGCCCGTATCTCAACGTCCTCCCAGTCGTCGTTGACTTCCGTTGTGGCTTGTGCTGCATTATTCACGTCGTCGTCCAACCCGGTGTCCGGCGACGTCGAGTCTGGGGATGAACCCGCGGCAGTGCTGAAGCGAACGCGCTTGGGTGGGCCATCCTCGAAGAGAAGCGTCTGCTCGACGGGTTGCAGGCGTCCACCAGCCCCGATGTGGAAGGCTGTATCAACGGCGACGGGTGGTTCAGGCTTCGGTTTGGCAAACTTCGTCTTCGGTACCTTGCCTCGGATGCGTTTGAAGGCAGAGGGTGCCATGTGTACCGCGGGGGATGGAGATAACAGAGAATGTGTGGCGGGCAGTCGGTATGAGGCGGCGAGGAGAGGAGAGAGAGCGCGGTAGCCACCGCACGAGTTTGTCCGGGGCCCGTGGCTCGCATTCGAACAATGAGTCTGACTTGAACGTGCCCAGTGGCTCACGTCCAGACAATGACATCGTCCGCACCCGCGACCCGCTTGAGCCACCGCGCGAGCCCTGCGTTAGTGATCCTATACGACGCATGGATCGCCCCCGCTTGTCGAGCAGGATGCGTGCACGCGACTAGTCAGCTGTTCAAATTCAGTACGATCATCTACAGTATGCGATTCGTCCGACTCGCCATCACAGTGTTCAGTAGCGTTAGTACAGAGGTAAGGTATACGAGATCAGCCTGTACGCTCTGGTAAAGCATGAGGAACAAGAGGTGCACGCCCCGAGTAATCGAAGAACGTCTGTACGTAGAATGCGGTCATTTGTCGTTCCATGTCCTCGATGTCCTCCACCCTGGTCGCAGTCGTCAGCGGCGCGCTTGACGAGATGACCTGCGGGCACAGGGGCCAGCGGACGAGAACCTGCCGGAACGCCTCCAAGATACGTACGCGGCGTTGCACGACCTCCGCGCCAAACCCCTCGGGGACGTCTGGGATCTCGTATAGACGTTCGAGATCGTAACGGGCGAAGACCCGACTGAGCAGTTGTATGCGGCCGGGCTCTCGGTCGAAATCCGGGCGCGGAGGCACGAGCACGCGGTCCAGAGCGAGCAGCTCGTAACGGAAGCCGAGTTCGTACAGTTCCCAGAGCAACAGAGGGCAAAGAGCTTCGTCGAGGACACGGAAATGGTCCTGGTACCAGTGCAGGTACGCACGCTCGTTGGGGTTGTAGTCCGTCATCTCGAAGAGCTTGCCGAACACCTCCCGGACACGAGCGAGACGCTTCTCATATCTGGTGCCAGCTTGTCCAGAGGCGTTTTGGGGGAGCGCGCCGGTGCCACCGTCGCCGTTGAGGAAGTCTCGCCACCATTGCACCGGGACCTTCGTCGCACCATTCTCCGGTGAACGGATGAGATACAGCCACGGCTCCCGCACGCGGAGCCAGTTCGTGAAGTAGCGTGTGACACGTTCAGGCTGCTGGCCGCCGACGAGGAGCGCGGGTTCTGGCACCCAGTAGCCCCAGAGCTGTGACGACGGCTTGGCTGGCTGAGAGCGGTCGACGCTGAGCATCGCTTGACGCCATGCGGGAAGCGTTGCAGGCATCCACTTATGGGGGACCTCCTCGAACTTGTCGCGGCCGCGCAGGTGGCTTCGATGAATGCTGCTAACTGGTATGACAGAAGTCAGTACGGGGTACCACGATGATGCGACTGAGATCACATACGTGGCGTGTGCTTCCCCTTCTGCTTAGGCGTACGCTGCGCCCCGGACGGATTGAGGCGCGCAGTGGACGACGACGGCTGTGCAGTGGCGGCTTGAGCGCAATTGGACTCGGCATCGTATCGGACGAGGAGCGGGGAGTGAGAAAGGTCCATATAGGACAGCGCGGACCGAGTGACCGCAGCGAGGTAATTTGCGCTTGTCAATCCACGGTAGACCGGAGGGAGTCCGCCTGGCAAAGGCTTGGTGACAAGATCGTCGGGGGTCGGATGGCGAATGGTAACCTCGGTCGCCACGAACGTCTTGGTGGCTGACATTGCGGCGGATAAGCGCAAGAACCACACGGGGATCCCGGATGTGTAAAGCTTCTGTACCACATCGGGATTGGTACTGAATCCTCCCATGTACTCCCGGTTGACGTCGACGGCAGTGGTCTTAGAAGCGTTGCTGTGGTCTAGAAATGCGCGCGCGAACAACCACGAACGTTGTACCTGCCGCAATTGGATGCAGATGTCGCGAAACGATGACGGGAAGTGGATGAGGCGTTCGAGCGCACGCTGCATTTCCAGCTCGTGGCGGAGGAGGCTGGGGTGGGGGATGCGGTCGCGGGTGTAGGAAGCGATTTCCGTCCTGAGATCCTTGACCAGTTGTCGAAGAGGATCAACATCGGACGAGCGCAACAGACCGAGCGACGTGAACAGAGAGCCCTCCAGGACTTCGAAGTTCGCGTCGGCGCGCGGTGTCCACCAGACAGGCCACCAATGTGGAGGCGCAGTAGCGCGGCGTCGGACCCACGGCAGGTACTCCCAGTCCTTCGTGACGACTTGAGGCCACTGGACCGGATCGTATATACCGTACCGGAAGTCTTCGCATATGTGGTTCGTGGAGGGCCGGACGGGGTGCTTGAGGTACGCTCGACCCAAAGGAGGAGCGTCTTGATCACCCGAGAGGACTCAAAGTCGTTCTCGGCGTAATCGCAAGCCTGCTGGTGAGTCTGATTAGCAGTCTGCAACGCAAAGGACGGTTAGTACACGGGCGCGGTGGTTGCGGGGCTGGCGTGCTTACATGACACCGCAGAGACGATGTTTTGAGGAACGAGACACGAGACACGAGACCCGAGACACGAGACACGAGACACGAGAGCAAAGACAATCTGAAAGGAGAACATTAGTACTCAGATGTTATCGATGGCGCCCTCGCTTGCTTACCACGAAACCCCAGAGACCGCGATCAGACAGGGAGAGCACAACACGAGAGCAAACGATCGCCTGCAGGTCCTCGACAAGATCAGCATTCGCATGTCACAGCTCAGGCTCGCGCACTTACGAGAGAGCCAGAGACTGGGAGAGA
Source organism: Trametes sp. AH28-2 (assembly GCA_001304625.1). Taxonomy (NCBI): domain Eukaryota; kingdom Fungi; phylum Basidiomycota; class Agaricomycetes; order Polyporales; family Polyporaceae; genus Trametes; species Trametes sp. AH28-2. Next base: position 26,425 of record KQ464112.1, read on the forward strand.
GCGGGGAAGAGGCCGTTGCACGAACTCGGCAGTCTGAAGAACGCAAGGCAGGGGTTAGTTTTCGAGGACGGGCGTTGAAGGGCTCGTGTCCTTACAAGATGACCAAGATCGCGCGCGAGAGGACGACCAGGGAGAGCCCAGCGAGCGGAGCGGAGATGAGGCCGTCCACCCAGACTGATGTGCGGGCGAAGGGTGAGGGTAGAGTAGCGAGAGGCGTGAGGCGTGAGGGTTATGGGCGACGGTACTGGCGATGGAAGAGGAACGATGGGTGGGGAGCTCGAGGTAGTGGGATGCCAGCAAACGACGCCAAGGTTGAGGCGCCCGTCGGGCAGAACTTGGAATTTGATAGCTAACCGTCTAACGGGATCTCGACGCTCCCGTTAGGCTCACTTCCTGAATTTCTGGCGGAGATTCACAGGTATTTGGATGCACTTCGAGCTGAGTTGTTCCGGGTGTAGTTACGATTACAACTGCTTGAACTGCATTCGACGTTCTGCGCTTCCTGCACGCCAAGTCTCGCGCCCTTGTGGCAGTCATCCAACCATCATCTCTCACACCTTACCTTCCTCCCTCACACTCTCCGCTTGCCTCACCACACCGTCGTCCGTATACAAGCGAGCAGCCCACTCAACGGTAAGCTCGACGTTTTTGAGAAGCTAACTCTGATCGCTAACACTGATACTTCTAGACACGCGTACGCGATGGACTTGGGTAACAGGAACGTCGAGAGGTAGAATAGTATGGATTGCAGACTGAGGACCGGGGAGAATGGGGTCAGCAAAGGGCATAGAACGTACGTGTTATATTTCGTCCACAGACTGACCGATCTCGCTCGCAGGGCCATACACGCCAACGAGCGCAAGACATCCCCGACCTCCCTTACCCCCTACCTCCCTACCTCCCTACCTCATATCGTACCCCCTACCATTTACCCCTCACCCTCCCCTCTCTGCGGCCGGACTGTGTGTCCCGCCTGGGCTGCTCGAACGACTTTGAGTCCTCGAGTGCCCGCGTCCCCGCATGGGGCACCATTTCCCACCACGTATCGCGAGTAGGATCTCCCCTCGCCTTACGGGCCCGCGCAATCGAGATCGGCCGGTACTCCACCTGGCCCACGATACGGGCACGCATTGTGCGCGTACCAGAGTGATGGGTGTGGCTAGCTAAGCCAAGGACGATCGGGACATTGTCCCAGCCTCCCATAAAAGCTAGCACGTTGGAGGTACACTACATCTCTCCTTTCTCCTATTGCGATGGCTGACGCACGCGTATCCTCCGTCGTACAGCGCTACCTCCCGCCACGAAGTCGCCTCAATCGTGCGCTGCACGCGTGTCTCTTCGGCGCCGGGCACATCGCCCAACCTAGCTACGGACAGACGAATAGGTACACCGTTGGGGTGGTGTTCGAAATCGTAAGTGCCCTGTGCGCTGAGACATGACGCTTCCGCTAACGGGCGAGCAGTGTCTCGGTAGGGAGAAGTGTGGTTATCACGGTTCTCGGCTTGCCGAGCAAATGTCACGTCGCGACAGCCAACACTGCTTCGAAGAGCTCTCCAACCTGCAACCGCCCGGGTACCGCGACGAAGAATTCGCTCATTTCTGTACTCAGCAAATGCAAGAGGGTAGAGCAGACAGGCCGGCTACCCCGATTGGCTCGTCCTCGCAGGGTGGGGCGTGGCGACTACTACTTCCGAGTACTCCTGCTGCTAGGCGAGCTCGGGCAGGCCCTACATCACTCCCCGTCACTCCTGCCTTCCGCAAGTCCCTTCGCGAGACCCATCCAAGATCTGTGGGCCGACCGATGAAGACTCGTCGGGATGTGAACGTCTACGTGTATCTGCGTGTGAGTACGTATATCCAGACGCTCGTCTAGCCCACTAACATTGCCCCAGGACGGCCAACCTCCTATCCGAATCGTGGCCCAAGGCCTAGTCGACGACGGGTTGCTCAGCTTCCGCCTCGCACAAGAAGTCGTTAAGTCTACCTTAGCCACACACCCGGATGGTGGTAACCGGGTGCGCCTGGAGATGTGGAGCGACACTTCCGGTGGCAGTTTCGTGAAGTGTCCTCGGAACGATACACAGAGTCTGCTTCCAGGTGAAGGGCGCCTCTACCGCAAGGTCGGCGTGGTCAAACTCGTCGACCTCGACCTCTACAAGTTCCTAGTCCAACCGGACGTCTCTCGTCAACTGCCGACGCCGGCGACGTACGCGTTGGAGCACACCAGGTCTGGGCCATCGAGGCGCGATATACCTGCGAACTCTCGCGACGACCGACCCCTCAAGCGGCCAGTCTCTCCGGTTGCCGCCCCATCCAAACGACTTCGAACCTCCGCTCCGGGACATCCGGGTGAGACTGGGGTAGCGCCAAAGTGGCAGCGACAGGTCGCCGATGTGATCGATCTCACATCCAGCGACGGGGAAGACGACCCCGCAGTCCCCGCTCAGACCAAAGGACTTACTTGGTAGATACATCATCGATCGCGTAGTTGTTTGTACCAGCTGTCATTTGATGTTCCACTATCATGTACTATACACGACGCCATGTACGTGATCGACACGCGTCGCGCGCACTTATGGTGCATCAAACTTGGGGAGGACGCGTCAGGTGTTCTCACAACGCGCTGTACGCGAACAGGACGCGCCGTACACGAGCAGGACGCGCCGTACACGAGCAGGACGCGCCGTACACGAGCAGGACGCGCCGTACGCGAGCAGGACGCGCCGGACGCGAGCAGGACGCGCCGGACGCGAGCAGGACGCGCCGGACGCGAGCAGACAGCGCCGGACGCGAGCAGACAGCGCAGGACGCGTCTCGACCACATTCAGGACGCGTCAAACGCGAGCAGGACGCGCCGCACTCGAGCAGGACGCGCTGGACGCGACAGACAGCGCAGAACGCGATCTACGCGCGCCGGACGCGTCTCGACCACATTCAGGACGCGTCAAACGCGAGCAGGACGCGCCGCACTCGAGCAGGACGCGCCGGACGCGACAGATAGCGCCGGACGCGATCTACGCGCGCCGGACGCGTCTCGACCACATTCAGGACGCGTCAAACGCGACGTTGACGTGTCGCGCACCCTTACGACGCGTCGCCGCTCAGCCCGACGTGTCATGCTGGAAGAGGGCGGTCTCGACCGCACGCGCCCGCACGCGACAGCATGTACGCGAGCACGACACGTCGAAATACAGCCCGGCGCGCTGTGCACCAGAAGGACGCGTCATGCACGGGCAGCCCACAATTCCCCGAAGAGATTTCTTGGCGTGGCTAGCCAGGCGGTGGGACGCTTTGTCGTGGCCAGACAGGATATGTGGACCATTGTGGAGGCCACGGGCGCATTGTCCGAGCCCCTTGCATTGTCAAGACGCGTCATACATGGCTAAACCCCAACCAACGCCAACGACCCTGCAAGCCAACCTGCTCGAACACCAACATCCCGTTTGCCGCAGCACCATCTCTACCTCCTTACTCCCCAATATCTCTGACCCTCGCCTCACGCTCGCTACTCCTATGTCCCACACACCCTCAGGCGGCGAAGCGACTGCCCGAGCCAAAGGCAAGAAACGCGCTGTCGAGCAAGATGAGGACGCCGGCAACGACTCGGACTTCGTCTTCAGTGATGAGTCCGTCGCTCCTCGCTCCGCACGTCCGCAAAAACACCGCAAGGTGGTGCCGGAATCCGATCCCGACGACGAACCCTCCCCTTCCAAACCCGCCATTCCTACGCGGACGGGCGAACCCAAGAGGAAGCGCGGCAAAGGAAAACCCAAGGTCACCCAGCCGCTGTCTGATGACGAGGACGTTAGCCACGCCCAACCATCCTCGATCCAAGCGAAGGGACGTGCACCACGCGTTACGTGGGGGAGATATCCGGCTCTCAAGACTCACATGCGGAAATGCCTGCGCGAGTACCAGTGCCTGCCAGAGGAAGACGATTCCCGCCCGGCCTACGCGAACGAGGTCGCGGAGTACGTTGTCGCGAACTTCACCGTCCCGACCCACAAAGGGGAAGATCTTCGCAATGTAAAGGCTTTTAGATATCTCATATATGACACACTCTCACTCTGCTCGTCTGTAGGCTGTCAAAAACTACTTCCAAAACCACAAGCACGACGTCCTGCCACCAGTGAATGAAGAACGTGATGCAGAAGCTTCGGCGGGGGCCAAACCATCCACAAAGGCCAACGTCTTGCTGCTCAACATGAAGAGTCGTGCCTCGTCCGCTCAGTCGTTGTGGGCGAAGGCCAACCATGAGCTCGTCGAGAAGGCTCGCGATGGAGGCGACATCGGCAAACGACAGAAAGTCGTCGCCGAGTTGTTTGCCAGCCTGTCCGCCGAAGAACAAGAGCGATGGAAGGCCAAGGCCTTGGAGGCGAAGGAAGCCAGGCTGAAGAACCCCGACCAATGCTTTGAGTAAGCATCAATGAACGTCCGCTGTACAATCGCTAACATTTGCCACCAGCAATCAGGATGGAATTGGGGATCTCATCGCCGAGAGCCTGCAGGGCCTCAGCGGATTTGGCCCGGACCAAATCGGCGCAGCTATCTTCAGCGTGAAGTACGCCGTACGCACTCGCGATGGAACGATAGAGACGAGCGAGTAAATGTCATTCATCACATGTACAATGTTTATGAACTGACATTTGCGGACAGGTTTTGTACGGGAGACACGGTCAACGGCGTGTATTTCGTCGATTATGAAGGCGGCACTCCTGCAGCCGAACAGGCGCGTTGGGTACGCTACGCTCGTGCCTCACTGCGTACGTCGACTGTGCCCACGCCGAAGACTACACACTGACTCGAGCATCCAGCGTCGAACCCCCAGCGCCGAGACGCTCGCTTCCAGTACGACTCGGCAGGGAGGCCCCTTCTGCCAGCATGGAACGACGATTGGAACCGCTCGCAAGCAGCCGACGTCCTCACGGCGTACCTTCAAGCCATGTGGGGTAAGCGTGCAGTGTAGGTGTTCCAAGCCGTCTACTAATCATATATTGTAGTCCACGCACACGACGGAAACGCGCCCAATGGCCTCAACTTCTCTTCGCCGGACACCACACGGTGTCTGCCAGTCGGTTGGGAAGACCTCAAACACCCAGCAGACCTCAACATGGCTGGCATCGTGGCTATGCACGCGCGCATCCATGATGCTCAAGACTCTGAGTGTCCATTCCGTTTCCAGCCTCACGCCGACGCGGAGCCATTGCAAACCCCCTCGACCCCGGGCCTGAGACGCGTCACCGTGTTCGTATCCCCAGCGCGCAGCAGCCGAAGCATTACTCCACGACATGCTTCGGCTTTGAGGATGCCCTCGGAATCGCATATCGCCTCCCTGCCAGCGATCCCTGAGCTGCCTGGTGAGAGCGCCGCAGTGTCCAGCATACTGCCTACTGTCTGCCCACCCGAGGCTACCACGCGCGCCCTCGACCTGCCTCCCATTGCCAGCCTCGCTGCGTACGCGGCTTCTGCAGCAAGCACACGCGAGAACTCCGAGATGCCGGCGACTTCGGAACCGGCCGCGGATGTCGACGAGCTAGAAGCCGACTGGGAGGAGGCCGGTAACGTCCAGGTGGCGCGCGAAGGCAGCGGAGTCGAGGCGAAGGCCATGGATAACGAACACAATGACGAGGACCAAAGAGAGGAAGAGGGCAAGGATGCTGAGGGCGAGGGGGAAGGCGAGGACAAGGACAAGGACGCCGAGGACAAGGACAAAGACGAGGGCGAGGAGGATGAGGGCGAGGAGGGCGAGGGCGAGGGCGAGGACGCCGAGGACGAGGACAAGGACGCCGAGGACGAGGACAAGGACGCCGAGGAC
>KQ464112.1:34106-131304 GCA_001304625.1 Trametes sp. AH28-2
CTTTCTGCAGGACGACACGGACCGGCATGGGGCACACACGCGCGCGAGTTGCTGCGGTCTGTGAGTACAGCATCGTCCAGCCGCGGCGCACTCTGACTTTTTTACCAAGTAGATCTGCCCGTACGCTGAGACGGGCAGGCGACAGGCGATCGTGGCGGCGATTGCCTGCGCACACGTCTCTGCAAGAGGGCGCGCCGTGTGCGCGGCCCGCACACGACGTTTCCTGCAGGTTGAGCCGCTCGCGATCGCTCCGGGTGCTGGGATGGCACTGTGCATCGCGAGATCAAAGAACTCATACGTACGTTCGTCTACAGGACTTCGACCGCTTCGATGATCGTTGTCCATGCACGGATATCCTGGACTGCAAACTCCCCGGCTTCCGTACGCACTCCATACTTATCTCATGTTCGACCGCTCAATATGTCCATCTAGACTGCGCAATGTCGCGCATCATCGACTTCGCTGCTCCGGTCGGGCAGAAGGCCGGCCCAGGACGATGGAACGACCTCGACATGCTCGAGGTTGGCAACGGCGGCATGAACTTCGACGAATATGGTACGTAGCTTCAAGGCACATACCTCGCGCCTCGTTGCCATCCTCACGTACGCTGCCGTCTTCTTCCCCGCCAGTCACGCAGTTCTCCATGTGGGCGCTCGTAAAGAGCCCGCTCATCCTCGGCAACGACGTGACGGACATGGTGGGTATCTAGAGTTCTGCGTTGGCGGTGGAGCCGGAATGTTGACTCCGGTCTTTGATGCAGTCCAATGAGACCCTGACGATCATTACGAACGACGCGCTCATCGCGGTCAACCAGGATCCCAACGGCTCCCCCGCGAACCGGATCTGGAAGCGCACGCTCCCCGAAGGCGGCGATTTGCAGCTCTGGCAAGGCAGCCTCGTGAACAAGTACGTCCCTGCGCCTGCGGTGCCAACTCAGTGAGTAGGCGCCGGGAGATGTCCCCGGTGGCAACTGATACCGCATGACGGCTATGTGGCGGGTATAGGAATGTACAGAGGTCTGAAGGTATGGGGCCCTTGGCTCAACGGTCGACCTTGTCTACGAACTGGAGTTAGCGCTTGCGTTCGAATCCCTGGAGTGCTCAACTTTTGGGCTTGCCGCAGCGAATTTATTTCGCCGCGCCAGGTAGGCGATGACGTCATGTATGGGCTGAGGGGTCCACGCGACGCCTCGTGCAGGAGCCTGATTAGGCGCCCGGACTTGACCCGGTGTCAAGTCCGTGCGTGCCTAATAGACACAGGAGTTGCAACTGCTCTACTGAATGTATTGCCGGACGGCATCAGTGAGTGCGCCACCGTATGGTCCCGCACCCCTTGCTAACGGTGGCGTCGTAGCTGGGCATCAATGGGCTCGAGGTGTCCACATTCTCCTGAAATCCGGCTTGGTAGCCGGCGACTCCGTAGTCGGCGTCGGCCATTCAGCCGGCGCGTGCGTCCTGTAAGCCCTTTCCGCCTCATCGACTGCTTTTCTCGTGCGCTCACGTCCCACGATGCAGGATCGAGTCGACGGTTGGCTATCCCTTGGACCGTCTCCCATACTCCACGATGATTCTCGTCGAGCCAACCATGATGACAAGAGAGATCCTGCGACGCGCGCTCGCGAAAGACACCTTCCTGTTCCGCGCGGTTGAGGTCGCGCGGAAGCGCAAGGACACCTGGCCCTCTCGCGAGGCCGCCCGCGAGTGGTTCTCACAACGCCTGCCATGGCGCCGCTGGGACCCGCGCGTCTTCGACTTGTTCATCGTCCGTATAGCCCCGCTCCTCTCATACGAGTTGGCGTATACTGATGCGTGCGTATGCGTTCTGCACAGGAGAATGCTCTGCGAGACCTCCCGACCTCAACGTATGCCGACAAGGAGGGCGTGACGCTAGCCATCACGCGCGCCCAGGAAGCAGGGAGCATGTCGCACCACGAGGATGGCTTCGATGCGCTCGACATCCTGCAGCGCATCTGCCCTGTGATGCCCGTGCATACAATATTCGGCGGGAACAACGACATGGTGTACGTGTTCCTCGCATACGTAAATCGCGCGGGGTGCTCATTTTCACCTCGATTCCCTCCAGGTCCGTCGAGGTGCAGCAAGCGATCATAAGCGAACGAGAGGGCAGGACGATGAAGTCCATTACGCGCGTCGCGGGCGCGGGGCATCTCGTCGTGCATGAGGATCCCCGCGGGATTGCGTTGGCAATCTGGGGCATATTGCACGAAGATTCTGCGCCGTCCAGCCATGTAGCATCTAGGCTGTAGCGTCTACTAGGTTTCTCAGCCCGATGTACATATCAATCTCATATGCGCGAGGAGGCGGGAGAGCGGCGCCGGCTGAAAGCGAGAGAACCTCGCGTTCCGCATGTCTTCTGTCGAGGGTCGCATGAATTGTCTATTGGCACGCCTTCACTCAGGCTACTCTCCCCGAGGTTTCAGGAGCTGACTATCTCTTAGAAGAGAGGTAGGGAAACTTCGCAGGCGTGGCGCCCGAAACGGACAGTATCCGTTCTCGGACTCTTCACAATTCGAACACGGGGGCCATTCGCACACCAGCACAGTCGGTGCCACCAGTTTCTCGCTCGAGTCAACCCCCGGGGCTCCGCGCATTGCGCGCATGGATGAACTCGCTTCTCCATCGCTCTGCCACTTGCCATTCCTGAGCTGACCTTGCAAGATACCTGCCTGCCTGTGGACGCGAATGCTTCGCCGTCAGCCGCACCTGTCTGCCTCACCCCGCGCCCGGTCAGCCTCACTCACAGCCTAGGATGCATACATAAGCCGTTCCCCTCGCCCGTCCTCCTTCTTCACCCTACCACCACCTCCCCCCAACCCCGAGTGCTGAAGCACGTCGGGCAGCTGCGTCAAGGCCGAAGTGCGGGCGCGGCACGCACAGCGACCTATCCCCGCCGTAACGGTACGTCGTCGCATCGCTCACCTACTGCACCACCCATTGATGGAAGGGAGAAGGCGCGATGTTATGAATATACCAGTGCCCAGGAAAGCCTCACGCGTACGAGCTTTGGGCCCCGCGCTGGACCCTCGGGGAGGGGGTCCCCGCGGATGCTTTCAACACCCGCCTTTACGGTACGTCGTCGTGGCCGTGTCATCCCAGAGACCCCGCTTCCGAGCCTCCTCAGGCTTCGAACTTGACTGACATCCGTTTCTTGCAGGCGCGGATCGTTGACGCTTGCCCCCTCTTGAGTAGGGGCAACCCCGATTCCCGAAGCGTCCACAGTCACCTGATGTAGACGCCCAAAAAAGTGGCCGCGCTCTCCTTCGTCGTCCCTTCCCAGTCGCCCCCTTGCTCGCGCAGCAGGATGAATGTGTACGGATGTACGTAGAGGCCATATGGTTTGTACTATGAAATATTATCTTTCAAGAGTAAGTATCAAGGTAGAAATCGACGATGTTGTGATGCAATGAATGTGGTGTAAGGTAAAAGACCCAACGTATACAGGTCGTACGGGGTCGAGAATCAATTAGAACTAATGTATGTTAATCTCTGGTCTGTGGAATGCTACTCGGAGTCATTAGTGAGTAATTTCTGCAGAATTTCCGGTGTCAAAGCGCCGAGTACATCTACCAGTCCTCGAAGGCGGTCCGACTTCCTCGCATTTGCAACACCGGGTGGCACGGGCACTCCGCGGGCCCGCAACCATGCGAGTTGAAGCTTGATATCGTCGCGCGTTATGGTGTTGTAATTGGCCGGATTGCTCCAGTAAGTGGGGTCGAGGCGTACAGGAATAGAGTCGACCTTTGCCTTGTAGTCGTCGAGCTTGATCCGCTTCCTCTCGCGTGCTTGTACCCCCTCCTCGGCCTTTCGCTTCTTGGCCAATGAAAGCCTCGCCCTGTCCGCCCTCTCCTCTGCCCCCGTATCCAGTCGTCTAGCCTCTTTGCGGGAGAATAGATCCGTCTCAGGGGTGCCAAACACGTCCCACCACGCCTCGGTGCGATTATGCTTGTGCACAAAGCCTGCGTTCCGCATGTACAGCGAAAGCGATGGCCGGGCCCGATACGACTGCCTCAGTTCACCAAAGGCGCTCTCGGAGTGGTCGTTTGTCGTCCGCATTGCCGCAGCTGCGCGCTCCGAGGGAGTTAATGAGTTGATCTGTCCGCCAGGCCGGAACTCGTGCATGAATACCTCCCACCCGTGTTTTGCGCCACGGAGGAAGGCTAGAAGTGCTGGACGAAGGAACGGGAGGTGGTTGTCTTGATACAGCTGCTGAACTGTCAAAACGGCCTCGGGACGTTGCCAGATATGACTGTCGAGGGTAGCCTCTTTGTAGGAAGCTCCAGTCGTCTCAAGGAGGAGAGAGGGGTTGTCGATCAGTTTCTGGATATGTGCAGTGATCCCTGAGTAGTAAGGACCGAGCTCAAGCACGTTCCGAGTCTCCGAGGAGCGAATGAAACGAATGAAGGGATGTGCGACAGCCTGAGAGTACAGCGAGAGAGAAGCGAGCTCAGTCAGTGTGGACGGGTCATGGAGGGCGTCATAGACATTTTGCTCCATGTGGTTGTGGTCGCCAGAGCCCTTCGCATTGCGCACAATGTCCAGGAAGTCGATGTAGAGGAGTAAATGAACGAGGAGCTCCGACGCAGCGTCCCCATACGAGCCGAAACGAGTGTTGCTCGTGTCAGGAAACTGCACCAGATATCCGAGGACCCACTCGAAATACCATCGGTATACATCTTGCTGCCCCTTCTTCGAGTTCTTGTCCCGCATAATGGAGCCTGCAAGCTCGGCCACTTTGATCGCGCCACGGGAGGTGACTGCGTCTGCACGGGCCTTGGAGGTGGAGGAAGTTGGGTCGAGAATGGCAGCGGAGTTGTCCTCGTTATAGAGCGGGATTGGCGGCACTGCGCCCATAGCCTTGGCCTCATCGGAGTCCCACCACTCCTTTAGGGCCTTCGCTCCGTACTTCAGCGCATTAAGCTCCTTGTGCATGCCACACCCAGCCCAGATGAAGAGCGATGCCGACCGCTTCTCCTCCTCGCTGAGCGCGCCAAATGCCGCCTGCCCAAGAGCGTGCACAGCAGCATCGTACGACTGGCGGTTGAGCTGAAGCTGCTGGGCAGGGGAGAGGTGATCCCAGGCTTCATACCCGCCTACAGAGAGAACCGCATCGTGTTCCGCCTGGAGTAGGAAGGCCTCAAGCTCGGCACCAGAAAGAGACTTCAGAGCACGAGACCCTCGCGTCCGACGATCAAGTTCTTCCTTGTATGCCGCCATCAGTCGGGCCAGCTTGCGCTGATCAGACGAGTGATCACTGAGCATCCCCTTGACCTTCCCCCACAGCGCTTCAAGCTCGAGCGGTGAGGCATGACCGAGAGGGCTACGATTGTACATCGCAACGAGGCCCTCCAGTACTGTCTTCCACCCGGCTAGCTGTTCTTCACTTGTGTGGCCAGTCGCACGAACGATAGGGAGCATACGCAACACCCGTGTCGGGTGGGAAGATGATATATTGGTCGCTGGATGAACGGCGGTACATGTCGGGACCAAGGAGGACACGATAGACGATGGTGCAGACGGGGGGACCGTGAGCGGAGGGGGAAAGGAGGAGGCTGGCAGAGCTTGAGCAGGAGGGGGTAGAGTGAGGTCAGCGAAGCGGGCCTCGTAGTTGACAGCCTTGTGAGTCGTCCCATCGTCAGAGAGTGTCATACCTACAGATTCCATGAGCAACAACCCGCCTTCATACGCACATATACGCACTTGTAGCTTGGTTCATCTCATGGGCCGACTGTAGCTGCGAGTGAACGAAACCCTCGCCATTGATACGGCGCACACTGTGCCGGTCGAAGTGCCCAATGACGGGGATACCGGCGGACGCGAGGACAAGACGGACAACTTCGAAGATGTTGCCCTTTGGCACACTCTGTTCTGTTAATGAGCGTATGAGTCGACGGGTGCGAGGTGTTATGACACCCTTGCGCTTGATGATGAAAGCCGGAAGGGCGTTGAGCTGAGCCTTCCGTAATGCAGCTTCAACGGCTCGACGCCTCCCGTCCTTTGCGCGTGATGCCCGTTTGCGTAGCTTGTCTTTATCCCTACGGAGCTGCTTTGCGACTGCGATGTTGCGAGGGCGTGAGGTGGGATAGGCTTGGTAATTCGGGGATGTGGTAGGGATGAGCGGACAGCGCGAGGGTTGTAGGCCAGCCTTGACGGTTTTGGCAAGCTCTCGGGCCTTCTCCTGAGTAACTATGAGAGCAGAAGAAAAGGGGGCACATATGCGGACACACCTTGAGCTTCTCCTTTGCAGCCTTAGCTCGCGCGTTCTGCTTGACGGCATTCCTAAGCATTGCCCGCACACGGGCCAACGCGGCCTTGAGTGCGCTCCATGTTGCCCCTCCTTTCAAGAACTGGGAGTGCCGGGTGTGCGCGACTCGTTCGGGAGTACAATCGTGATTGTTCGAGAGCGGCGGTGGATGCAGGTGCAGAGCTGCCAAGTGAGGGGTGGCCCGTTTGGCGGCACTGGCAGTATAGGTCCCAAGAGGTTGTATGCGGTGGAGCTGCTCTTGCTGAGCTCTGCTGCGTCTTTTGGACCCAAATCCTAGGCTCAGACGCACCATAGACAGTGGTAGATAGATAGAGGCAGAAATAAGCGCAGAAGACGCGTCCCGGACGCGTGCCAGAGCGAGAGAGGGGGCGGTAGGAGGAGGCACGCGCGACCGCGTCTGCTTATGTCATGCGGATGACATACGCGTCAGGACACACACTTCGGGTACATTTTCTCCATCCCTCCGCTGTTCCAGCTGCTCTGAAAAGGACGCCAATATCCACAGAGGATAATAGGTAAGAAAGTCTTCTGGATGGAATTTCGGTCCCACTCCCTGTCTTGATGAAGGCAGAGTATCTCGACTCCAAGTGTTAAGAGAAAAAATCGATCCAGAACATGTTACATATTGGCATGGCTTGCAACCCCAGACATATATTTTAGGGGGCACGAGAGGCAAGAACACACTCAAAGTGTACCTCTTTCCGCGGCCAATCTTGAGCCGCGCTTTCTCGAGCGCCCGTGGACGCGTCGGAGTTCTAACTCGCTCACAGTTGCCCCTACTCACCCCTCTACTTCAGTATCGCCTCAAGAGCGATCCAGATGGACCTCCGCTTCCAACGCAGCTCAAGATCCCCCCCCAGACCTGGACCGCAGCAAGACAGGCGACGCGATGGATCAAGACCTGGACGCGGGCGCGATGGATCAAGACTTGCACGCGAACGCGATGGATCTTGCAAGATCGAGCGGCTCGCCCGACGTCGTCCCCACGGCCGAAGACCGGGATGGCAGGAAGACAGGCTTCGATGGTCGATGGCTTGAGACCATGCCTCGATAGGACGGTCCACCGATGGTTCCTCGGTCGACGTCTCAAGCAGCTCGACTTATGCCGTCCTACGGTTTCTTGGTTGGTTAATTAAGGGGGTGTGTTTGGGGTATTTTCTCGGGGATCGCAGCGCAGGCCTCATCGTGGCCCCCGGGTCTAGTACCTGCTCCAACGCGGGGAAGCCAACTGTGCTTGATAGCTTCTTTGTCGTCCCGGGATTTCTCCAATATACTTGTTGTATGGTTGCACATGTATAAAGCATATCGTTGAACGCTCTGATGGTTGTGTGAAGCCTTCTCACAGCACGAGTAATCATCCACGCGCTCGAAATGCGAGTCGGAAAGTCTGCCAGTCCGATTCAGAACTGAGTCAAGGAGAGGTTCCACCACGAGCACTGAGCTACTACGTCTCGCATGCGCAACACTTGCAGCTGGACCGTACCTAAGAGGATGAGGCGCTCGCCGCCATCGCATACAGCTTTTCCCGGTCCCCGCTCTCGTCCACCAGCGCGCGCAGCTTTCCCTCCTCATCCTTGAGCAGCTCGGTGGGTGTTCCGAACTCGACCTGCGCCAGACCATCACTATCAGTTCAGCCCCCGGAATAGGACGCAAGGAACTCACGATACGCCCGGCGTCGAGGACCATCTGATAGACAAAGCTCAGCGTATATCTCGCGATAGAAACACAGGGCAACGTACAATCTTGTCGGCATCCATGATGGTCTGCAGACGGTGCGCGACCGTTAGCAACGTCACGTCCTTGCCGAGCTCGTGGCGGAGGAAGCGCTGTATGATCGCGTCCGTCTCGTAATCTGCCCACGGAACGGTCAGTGGCTGACAACCAGGAACACCAACGACTAGGGCGACGCACCGATGGCAGAGGTTGCTACGCGCACAACCATTTCATGTTGAGCACACACACTCGGGTTATCAGTCAGGACAAGCTCGGAGACGCACCTTCGTCGAGGATCAGGAGCTTGCTCTTCCGCACGATCGCCCGCGCGAGCGCGAGGATTTGCCGCTGGCCGACGGACAGGTTCGCGCCGCCGCCTGTGATCTCCGTGTCGAGCGTGATGCGGGACTGGTCACCTTCCTCCTGCAGATTGAACAGGCCCGCAGCGCGAAGCGCGTCGTTCAGGACCGCGTCATCGTGCTCTGAGAACGGGCCGAGGTTCTGGCGGAGAGTGCCGCTGAGCAGCTCCGGCTGTACGATAACGTGTCAGTGTTGGGCGAGATATGCGACAGGATAAGGAAGACGCACCACTTGGGGGATGATCGTGATGTTGGAGCGGAGCGCGTCGAGGTTGAGTTTCGCGGTGTCAAGCCCGTCGTACAGCACCGTGCCTTCGGTTAGGATACAACGGAGGAGCGCCAGGGTTAGAGAGCTCTATAGTACGCCGGTTAGGTGTAAGTACGGAATTTCTATGCGGGGAATGACGACCTGCCTTTCCGCTCCCTGTCCGTCCGACAATGCCTACTCGCTCTCCCGATGCGACCTCGAACGAGATGTCGTGCAAAACATTCGGCCCGTCCTGCCAATCGTGTCAGACTTCGCCACGGACTCCATGTTGCGCAGAATAGTGAACTTACGGGCGAGTATCGCGCCGACAGGTTCTCGACTACAAGATGACCGCTCGCTGGCCAGTACGCCGGCGGCACACCATCCGGAGACGGCTTCGGCTCCTGTTCGATAGCGAGATATTGTTGTATGCGCTCCAAACTGCGACGAGTGGTTTCAGCATCGTTCATCAAGATTCACTGTGCGCGACTACACTGACCTGTTGCCTGATGATGGAATGTGTAGCTTATGAGAGACATTTAGGTTCAGTATAGGGTGTGTCGCACGCACCGTTGACCTCAAACACGTTGAACGTTCTGATGACAGCGAATATAATAGCGCTGAAAGCAGCTTTCACAAGATTGGTCAGTCTGTTGTCTGAAATTCCGACTTGGGAGAACCATAAGACTCACTAGCCATGTTGAGAGAAAATCCTGTGTCAGATGCACTCAGGCGAGAGGCATAAACGAGATACACAGCCAGAATGGTCGCGTACACGGTCCCAACGAAGTCCATGCGCGAGGAGATCCACCTGACGCGTGACCGCTCAGTACTTAGGCTGGCGATCCATACACGCACGGGCAGGCAAACCTCACCTATTGAAGTTCTCGTGCATGATGAACACCCTGCTGTACCTGTCCACTCGCACGAAGAGCTCCTTCTTGAATGCTTCTTGTGCGCCGTATGCTCGGATGGACGCTACACGATATCATCAGAGTCCGCAGGCTCATGAGCGCTCATGGCTTGGAGACATCATAACCCACTGATTCCGCTCATCGCCGTGCTGAAATGCCCCAGCACAGGAGCTTTGGAGTTGCTCATCTCCCGTTTGGTCGACAGTTGTCCCTTCATGTACACGTTCCCGAGGAGGACGCCAAGCGCCCCTACCGCCGCGGAAGGGACGATGAAGATGGGCGAGAACAGCACCACGGCGAAGACCTTAAGCAGCATGATGACGGTCCTTTCTACAATCATTTGGGTGGACATGGCGATTCCGTTGTCGACTGCGTGAAGACGTTAAAACGGTAAGCCATGGATGCGTATCAGGATTGAGTAATGCTTTCTCGCCTGTCTGTATGTCCTCAGTGCATCGAGTGATGATGCGAGCGGTCGGAGTTCTATCCAACCATCTGCAAGACGTCACGACTTCACGAACGCGTTTCGGCAGCAGGCGTAGGTGCTCACCTAAGCGTAGTACCGAGTACGGAACGGATGAGCCTCTGGTGGACGATGCGTGACGCCCTAATACTCCCATAAAGGAACCAGATGACGAAGAACACTGCTATCGCCATGCTGACCACGATCATGGCGGCATATCTGGTGAGGTAGCTGCGTGTCTTCAGCAATCACGCACATATTATGATGGAAGTTGTTGCTTACTATCGCAGAGAGATCTCGCTCGCAGGGTGTGTCTCGTATTGGGACGCCCAGTAACCAAGGTACCATGCCTGTTACGTACCACGCGTTAACCTACAGTGTGAAGGCGGGGGATGTATGAAGCCACTGACCTGAGCGTTGACGATTATGTGATGTACAACATGACCGGAGACGTAGACGAGCCAGAACAAGGTCGGCCGCTTCGACGTGTTGTTCAGATATAGCTTAACTTTGGGAGTGCCGTTGTCAGACGATGATTAAGCCCGCGAGGGTATCCAAAGAAGACTTACGTGCGGACCACCCGACATGGCCGTCTTCCATCTCCTCGGCGACCACGAGCTTCCCCGTCGCCTGTTTGGCCACGATGTCCTCCGGCTTCTCGACGTCGACTGTCTGCTCTGCCTTCTCCAGTTCCTCGCGCTCCTCTCTAACCTCTTGCACGAGGTGCGAGTCGTGCTCGAGGACACTGGCGAGTGACCCTTGACTCAAAATCTGCCCGTCCGCGCCCATGTCGACAACGAAGTCTGCGATGGTGCTGACCATGGCGATGTTGTGGGTCTAGTCGCCCGAACACATCAATAAAACCGCGAGCCCGTATCAACCGGGCCTGAAACGCACCACGAGGATGACAGTGCGGCCCTGAAGGAGATCGCCCTTAAAGCATCTGTTAACAATCCACTTTGCGGTGTGCACGTCCAACGCGGCGAGAACCTGACGAAGAGAGCGGCCTTAGCATTTGTGTCGAATCGCGCGTGCAGTCGACTCACATCATCTAACAGCAGAATATCCGCGTCGGAGTAAACCGCGCGTGCGAGTGTGATTCGGGCCTACACAGAGTCAGCATATATACGGTCTTGTTGCAACAGCACGTCTCACCTTCTGTCCGCCACTGTACGTGCACGATGAGCGTCGCGTCTTACGAAAAGGACAAGTCAAAGTACCTCAAAGTGATGCCCTTCTCACCGACTTCAGTTTGGTCCCCAGCGTCGAACAGGCTGAGGTCCCGGTTCAAGGCGCACTGGTCAAGAACTGATGATCGCCACTCACGTCAGTTCCATCACAGAATTGAACGAACGCGTCACCTACCCTTGTTGTATCGGACTTGGTCGTAGGGTGCCCCGAAGAGGATATTGTTCTATGAGATAGTTATTAACCGCTTCCAAGGAGTGAGGGACGACGACGCACCCTGATCGTGTCGTTCTGTACCCACGACTCCTGCGCGGCGTAAGCGACGCCACCCTCCCTCGGAAGGCTCACGAACGAGTCCGGACTCGTGGGAACATAGTGCATCTCGCCTGCACCGCCGCGCTCCAGCATAAGCGTTCGTCTGCGATGAAAGAGAAGCGACGTACCGAGCAACGCCATGAGCAGCGACGTCTTCCCGGAGCCAGTCTGCCCCACGACGAGGTTGATCTTCCCGCGTTGGAAGATCAGCTCGTCATCTACGCTCAGCACGAACCGCCGTTTGCGCGTTCCGCCTGGGGTGCGAGAGGGTGTTGTGTCGTTTGACCAGGTGAACGAGGCGTGGCGGATGCCGATGGAGCCTTTGCGGTCTTCGGGGACGGTATTTGACCACATCTCTGTGCCTTCGGCAAGCTTATCTCCCGCGAACTTGTCGATGAGCTCCGTCTACAGCAGTATCAGAGAGCGCCCGCGTTTAAGGGAGAGATGTATGCTCACGTTCCACAGGAAGTCAGAAATACGGCTCAACGAGACCGAGGCTAGAGCGAGTTTGAGGGTTCCTACTCGTCAAGGAGTGAACAAGCATGCTGACCTTGCATAACTTGAGGTAGTATGTAGAAGAACGAATGCATCTCGCGCCGGAGCATGTCGAACACTGCGCTCATACGTCAGCTACGGCTGTCGTGCCCCTGGCGACTGCAACCAACTCACCCGTCATGGAGGTGAACACCGCCGATGCTAGATGGGTGATAGGTCAGAACTGATATTCTGTAGCGGTATCCTAGACTCACCGGTCAATTCTTGCTTCATAATGACGGTCTAGACGATAACCTGCTCAGTCAGGGACTACAACGAAAAACGCATCGTTACCCACATATGTAAAGAACGTCGCCAGCATCACGAAGTAAGGCAACGCATAGCTGCAAAAACTTCAGTATCCGTGCACTAAGAATACACGCGTCGCCGGAGACCCACTTGCACAGGTTGATGCACGAGGTCAGCATCTTCGTCCTGCGAACCATGACCAGCTCTCGCTCGCGCCTCTCGTCGAGCTGCTTGGCCGTGCGGTCTTCCCATCCAAACAGCTTGATCATGCGTATGACGTTCATCACTTCGCGCGCCCAGGTCAGATGAGATATCTCGGCTGTGACATCCAGAGGGATAGAGCACTCACTCTCGGTGACGGCTTGGACGCGCGAGTCGGTCTTCAAGGAAGGAAGAAAATATGTCAGCGATGCCCGATGCAAGGTCTCCGAGAATAGCTAACGGATGACGTACGCGCTTCATCTTCTCGGCCTGAACGCCCTCCACGCTTTTGGCGAGATATCCGGGCAGCGGGAGGGTGCACGCCATGAACACGATGCCCACGATGGCGCTGAAGGTGCACGGCGATGAGCCGCGACAGGGACCAAGGTGGCGAGAATACCACTCACCTCCACCCGAGGATCTTGTACAGGAAGATGACGCACAGCGTCACCTGGAACGGCCACTCGACAGCTACATCACAGTATCGCGAATAAGTGTCCGATGCCCGTTTGAACGAGAAGAGTGGAATACGCACTGAAGAAGATTGTGAACTGGCTGAGATCGTCCAGGGTGTTCAGGTCTCCAGACACGAGGTTGCTGATCGTTCCAATGAGGTGTGCGCTCCCGTTGTTTCCGCCCGCGCCTTGCGTGCCGTCCGCTTTGGCACCGGGGTCAGCTGCATGCGTTGACTTACCCTTCCCCTTCACCGCTGCGTTCTGCATGTCGGCGTCTATAGCTGCGACGTCTTGCTCCGGTGTCATGTCAAGCGGTTCCGTCGTCTCGACCGATGTATCCTCGGCAACTGGCCCTTCGCTAGCGCCACCGTCATCGGCCTCCGCCGTCCCCGCCTTCACACGGATGCGCAAAGCGTGCTCGAAGACGACGTCCGTGATCATCGCTTGCACGCGGATGGTGATACGGGTCTACAGCGTACGTCGTGCACATCAGCGACGTTGTTCTCACTCCGAGTCCGAACACGGCAAGCGAAGGATCGCGCGACGTACGTGATTGAAGATGAACCACTCGACCAGCACATCCCTCAGGGTGCTTCCGACGAAGAACAGCATGATCCAGAACCACGGCCGGACCGTGGCTCCAGCTCCGCCCGTCTCCATGTAGCTGTTGAGGGCGTATGTGTCAGACCTCGACGACCCAGACTCGGACACGGTAACCGGGTGGTGACTTACGTGAGTAGTTGGTTGATGCTGACCGGCGGCGCAAACGATGCAGCAACCTGGGAAGCATGAGTAACGAGGTCGCGTGGCGACAACGCAAGATCCTCACCTCTAATATGCTCAGTATCGCCAGGTGGCACAATTGTTTCCCTAGAATATGTGCGTACTGAACCCCCATGCGTGAAGCGGTATGTACGAAGACACTTACAGAAAACTCGTATGAGGCCGAATGCGATGTGCCGGCGAGACTTCCTCCTCAGCGGGTCCAGGTGCTATCGGGACATACTGGTCAGCATCCGTGCAACAGCGGCCACACCGGGAGGCTCACAGGCAGACTTTGCTGGCGGAGATGTGTCAAGTAGTCGTAGGCGGGTAGCACAGGGAGCATCTCGTAGGCGAGGTGCGGGATGCGCCAGGCCTTCCAGACGATCGGCTCCAAATACACGAACAGGATCAGCGAAAGCGGAGAGGCCGTCTGTTCTGGGGCTGGTTCGGTATGCTCGGGCAAGCTCTATCGGTGTCCAGAGGTAAGTGGCCGTGTCACGGTGGGGAAAGAGCAGAAGGAGTACGAACCTTAGCTTGCGAGCGAACGTACGTCCTAGGAGTGAGGAGCGGGATCACGATTCCCCCGAGAGACAGCAGTGCAATCTTCGCCCAAAGGATCTTCCCCTCTGCCAAGTCTGCAGGAGACGTAGTGACCGTCGCAAGAGGCCAGACGTCGCGATAGACGTATACACACCACGTCACCGCGAGAATAAGTGAGGCGTGCGCATATGCGCGGCGGGCGATAGGAGGTCTCCCGAGCGTGGACAGGAAGCCCAACACGGCGACGTACATCTGTGGAGAGATCGCGTTCAACGTAAGTCGGAGAGGTAGATGGTCTAGTCGTACATATACTACGCATTGCACGATCTGAATAACTTGTTGCGGACCTGCTTGTAGGACGTCTTCGTGGCCTATTAGAGCAGAGACAGAGATACCAAGCAGAGCGAGAACGACTACAAGCTGGACCAGTCGAGAAGCCAAGATCGTAGGGCTCCCAACTGGGTGCGCCGGCAAGCTGCTCTTTCGGCGAAGGTCGTGGAGCCAAAGAAGCAGTATCAAGACAGCAGAGAGGATAGCGCAATACGCAGGAATGAGCAGCGTGTTTGTCCACAGACCGCCTAGCCTGAGAGTGCGTGAGTCGTCTGGGCATAGATGTCAATGACAGCCGCAAACGTACCTGGGCTCATCGAGGAGAGCAAAAAAAATCTGAGAGGCAAAGGCTTGTGCCCGTGCAACTTCGCTAGGGCCATCCAAGTCCATACTTCCGAGACTTGGATCTACGGTACGCTGGTGAGGAAAATCAGACGGGGGATTCGCGGTCAGTGAGCGGCGACTGAGACGCAATCTTATACCAGCATGGCGTTTCGCACGGCTCTGTCAGCATTGACTCGAGTACCGCAGTACGCTACGTACGTTGGTGGCTGAGCGGTAGTCTGATATCGCTTCGTCGGTCCCGAGTTCGTACCGGCGGCGAAAGGAGCATGCCGTGTGATGGCAACAAGGTCAGACCGGAGGCTTAGAAAGCGGTCGTTGCAAGCAATTCGGTGTCGTCAATCTATTGGGCATCCAGGATCTGCGTCGAATGGATCGTTACATGGGGATTCGGGAAAAGAGTGTAGAGCGAGTGAAAGAGAGACGCGTGCAGTCAGGAGCCTGAATAAGGTTTTGATGAGGTAGACTCGTCTCGATATAGCAAGTGAGTAAGTTTACACGCAACCACGTCTAACACCGCAAAGCCTTGCAGGCCTCAGGGCACCTGCATCATGCGAGAGAGCTAACATGCATTGAGATTCAAATATTCACACATAACCAGACTCACGCAAGGGGAGCCCCCCGATGAGCCCCATCGGCCACAGAGTTGTTCGCTTGAACAAGCGCCCGCGGCTGGATGGTTAGCCTCGTCACAAATATCAACCTCGCACCTCGCCCGTTCCCTCTTTCCTCACCCCACCATCCTCCCCTAACCCCGAGTAGTGCGTGCACACTCGGGCAGCTGCGCCATGGCCGGTGTGCGGGCGTGGCACGAAACGCCTGTATCCTCCGCCCAAAGTGGTACGCCCGAGCCCCCGCACCCACCACTCCGAAAGCCAGAACCGGAGATATGCTCACCACGTCTCGGCATAGGCGCGTTGTCGTGGCTATAGACAAGTGCCTGTGTAGCCGTAGCCTGCTGTGCGTGCTCGGGCCCCGCGCTGGACCCTTCGGGGAGGGGGGACCACCGTGGAAGCGTCGAACACCCGCCTTTAGGTACGTCGTCCTCTTCGCCTTCGAATCTCATACTGACACACCTCGCAGGCGCGGACTTGTTGACCCTTGCCTTTGACAGCTGCCAGAGGATGGATCGCCGAAGACCAGGTCGCGATGGATCAAGACCCCCTGGACCGAGAGCCGAGGACCGAGGACCGGGCAACCGCAATGGACGACACTTGCAAGACAGGCGACCGACGTTGAGCGGTTCGACGGCTGCTCAGCTGTCGTCCGCTGGATCTTAGGGGGTGTTGATTGGGGTATTTCCCGGGGATGGCGCAGGCCTCATCGTGGCCCCCGGGTCCAGTACCCGCCTTACGCGGGGAAGCCAACTGCGCTACTTCTGTTTCGTGCATGTATTTGTCACCTACACGTTCAGTATCGTACACGTGTGTTAAGCAGTGGCGACGACCAGCCATACAAACGAGAACTTGAACGCAGTTACGCAATGACCAGGACGCCATGCGCGCGCTATGAGTGCCGGCGCATCTCCCCATCCTCGCTGGGCCTTTCCCGACGATCGACAGACGCTTCATTCCCTTGCAGCGTCACTGACATCGCCTTGATTTCGATGACATCCGAGCTTGAGTCAACCACCGCGTTCGCCGACGTAAGCTGTCTCGCCCGAACGCACGTCAACCGTCTTGTCGCGCAAATTGGGAGCACCCGCTCTCGATGCTCACCTGATGTACATGATGCCATGCGGCGATACTCTTCCGGAAATACCGCACGCTGTGCGTCTGAGAGCTTCGCGGCCCTGGGAACACGCTCACGCCGAACACGGCCTCGCTGTCTTGGAGCTCGGCCGAACCCTGCACCCGCACCGTGTTGCGAGAATGCAGGCTGGGAGACCCGGGGCGCAATGAGTAGTCCGATCGCGAAGGGAGAGGTGAAAGAAGGCTTACGCTGCGAGAAGCGTGATCGCATACACTGCAACGGTACTCGCATTCAGTTCGCCCGAGGGTGCGGAGAGTAAACTCACGTTTTGCTCCTGAGATTCCGAATGCGGCCCAGACGTTACTCTGCGGAAGCACGAAGGCCTGAGCGTCGAGAGAAAGAGCGCAGTAAGCATACCGTTGAAGCCGCAGTGTGTGCGAGACTTACGAGGATCATGGTGAGGAGGTCAAAGACTCTAGCAGTACGAGCATCAAAAGTCAGTCTCACGAAAGCATGATTCCGTAGGGTTTGTATGTGTACCCATTGAGTAAGCCTGGCGGTGAAAATAAGGATCAGTACGTGCGCGATCATCGTTGGAACAACCACCAGCACACACACCTGTGTTCACGGAGTACAGCACCAGGACGTCGATCATGGTGTCCGTACTGCGTGTTGCATTCGTCAGTCCTGTAGATGCATCATGTGTGATACTACGCTGTCGCAACGTACCTCTTGAAGCCCGTCCGCTTACGGCGCAAGATGTGGATGAGAGACGCTGTCAGCATCAGGTCTGCAGCCATCGCCAAGCAAAATGAGATCGGCAACAGCCGCTGACGATGGCCAATATCAACGGTGAGAATCGTCCGAGCCATCAGCAGATCCTGTGCCTCGTACCGTTAACAGACTGTCGTTCGGGGTGTTGTTGATGAATCTGGTAGCGAGAGATGAGCCAATGCTCGCTGTATATAGACCGGTCGGTGGCATACGCACTGGGCACATGTTCCTGCTGGAGGACGTATGTCACTTGAGCAATTTGTAGCATACACCGCGATGTCGCTCACCTATGAAAATTCCTAACAGCGGTTATATGGCGACAGTTAGCATAGCCCACGAACCGAGAATGCTCAGGACTGAAGGGCGTACCTAGCTCCGTTAACGAGAATACACACTTAGAAACGTAGTTAGCACGCTCATAAGGCCTGTATCGCATGAGCGACACTTACGGACATAACGACGATGACACGGTACCGAGGCTCCAGGAGCCATACGCGGCGTGCAAAAAAGCTAGCCGTGATCGACAGTAAATTGTGTGTTTGCCAGGAAGGACCACTAAGCAAACATGCCTTTGGGACGCAACCATGGCAGCACCCTAACCAGGCACACAATCATGATCACAGCACTGAATGATGTTAGATAGCACGTACCGCTACAGAGGGGTAGAGCTAGAGATGAGGGAATGAGTCACTTTTTGTGTATAGCCACTAAATAGACCTACATTCGTGGACCTGTAAAGACAGGCAAAGCTCAGGCTGTTAGATCCAAAATCATGGACGGTCTGTGAGCATGCATACCATAAACCCAGCGTAAGCCGGTCGGGGCGAAAATAGTTCGTCACAAGATAATAGTAGCTGGTCACAACACCGATCCGGTGAGCCTTAGATTCTAGCGACGGTACGAGAGAGCATCCGTACCATACGTGGATGGACAATCCACCCGACGCGGTTTCAAGGAACCTGTTGTTACAGTTAGGACGTGACCGGGTGAACTATAGGCATTCGCCAACATCGAAAACGCGACCTGTACAAGCCCAACGTCAGTGATATCCATCAAGAAATTGGGAAACTTCGCCTTACCAAGATCTTCAGCCATTTTGGATCGTGTGGGAACGTACGCGCATAGCGATACGCTTGGTGTAGAGTTACGCCGAGAAGCCTAATGTGGGAGTGAACATAGGCACGATGGGATCGAAATTGACGAGATACGTACAGCAGTCCTATGAAGGTGGCGATGAGGAGCACTCCTAGTGTGTTGGCAAGAGATGGAAGTTGTATTGGGAGGGCACCAGGGTCGGTCACAGCAGACGTGGGATCGGGACCCATGGTCGACGGGGTGCGGATGAGTATTCAGAATGAGTTGTGAGCACTCATCCATCCCTCGATCTCTGTCTCCTTATATGTGCGCAGCGCAAGCCTTTGTGACAGTGGCGACGCGAACATCCCGATATAAATCGAACCACTGACAAGGCGACATGCACCGCCTCAATGGAGACGGCTCTCGCGCTACCGAGCTGGGACGGCGTCGGCGTCGGTGAGGGAGAAAGAGTGCGTTTCCAGCTACAGCCCCCGTACCATATTGATAGGATCCAACTGTCCTCGCCGCACGGCTCTGTTCACAGCCTGGATTGGGCGGCTTGGACACCGGCTCGAGGCCTGATGGGCCTCATCTGACCCAACATCGATGCTACTCCTTAGTTATTCACTTGATGCAGGGAGCACAGAAGCAGTGGGATGCTGTCGTATGTCGTCCAGGACTGGCCAGGAGCAAATTGGAGGCGAAGCCGACGCGAAAGGGTGGGCAGCTTATTATTAGCGCGCGTGAGGAATTGTCGCTTTTCCCACGCCCACACTGCGTCCTCGCCCAACTCCCGTCCCACTCACAAGTCCCTTCTGAACTTCTCGACCACCTTCGCCTTCAGCCTCGTTTTGATACCCGATATTCTTGGCTATCAGGGGCTCGCAGAACAGACACATCTCTCCGGGTCGTTGGGCGTGACCCTCGAACTGTATGCCGTGCGTCCTATCGTCTTCAGTGGTAGTGATGACATACACGCCCGTCCATCTCAGCGTGATTGATACGTGCCAAGTATCTCTCTATTCCGATTGTTTCTAAGCAAGGCTGACGTCCAAACCACGGACGTTCCGAGGTTGCAGATGCCACTCGCCCAGTGCTCAGGCCTCAGGCTCTCAATCTGTCAGTGCTGCGCACGCGACCGAACTCGCTCTCGGCTACTATAGCCGGGCACAGTCGGAAGCCTGATGGCGTTGTGGGTGCATGGGGAAAGCCGCAATGGAAGAATGAACACCATCGTACGATGTGCCACACGGTCATGGTGGAGCGCACGCAATACGTCGCCGCCTTCAACAGAAGTCAGATGCACCTCCTCGTGAGCTTGGAATCCGTGGCATCGTCCAAAGCCTCGCTGAGTGTGCCTCCTGAATAGCTCAGGCGACGGGCCCCAGTCTAGGGATCGAACCCGCGAAGCACAAAGGTCCGAACGGCTCGCGCAGAACACGTCGCACATCGCAATCAAAGGATCTCAAGTGCAATTCGGCCACTCGACTCCCACATTGCATACAGAACAGCAGCGCAGTTGGCTTCCCCGCGTAAGGCGGGTACTGGACCCGGGGGCCACGATGAGGCCTGCGCTATCCCCGGGAAATACCCCAATCAACACCCCCAAAGAAACCAGCGGACGACAAAGCGTCGAGCCGCTCAAGGTCGGTCGCCTGTCTTGCAAGTGTCGTCCATCGCGGTCGCCCGGTCCTCGGCTCTCGGTCCTGGCAGGGGGTCTTGATCCATCGCGTCGGGCCGGTCTTCGGCGGTCCATCCTCAGGGCAGCTGTCAAGGCAAGGGTCAACAAGTCCGCGCCTGCGAGATGCGTCAGTATGGGATTCGAAGGCGAAGAGTACGACGTACCTAAAGGCGGGTGTTCGACGCTTCCACGGTGGTCCCCCCTCCCCGAAGGGTCCAGCGCGGGGCCCGAGCACGCACAAGAGGCTACGGCTACACAGGCACTTGTCTATAGCCACAACAACGCGCCTATTCCGACCACGCCGCCACGGTGAGCATGCATCGCGTCGAGTGGGAGGAGCAGAAGCGAGGACGTACCACTTTGGGCGGAGGATACAGGCGTTTCGTGCCACGCCCGCACACCGGCCATGGCGCAGCTGCCCGAGTGTGCACGCACTACTCGGGGTTAGGGGAGGATGGTGGGGTGAGGAAAGAGGGGACGCGCGAGGGGCGAGGTTCATATTTGTGACGAGGCTGACTGGTCAGCCGCTTAAGCGAACAACTGTCCGAGCTGACCGTGCACGGGCCACCGTGACTTGTCGATACCACTCCCACAAAATGTAGACGCGGTCCAATTCACAATCAAAGCTGACGAGGCCTATATTGCAGTAGCGTTGCGGTAGGATGGCGAATTGAGCGCCCACGGCCGCGTGTACACCTCTGAGTCGTATTCCGGCGTAAGTCAGAGAGCCTGCAACTTGAACGGCGGCTTCTCCGTGACATATATTAGTGCGCATCAATGGACCGCCTACAAGTAAAGTCAAGTTATCTGTGCGCGTACATGTGCGGCGCAGGCGGGGTTCATACACTCGAGACCTTTGCGGAGCGCGAGGCGGGCGCCGTTGACGGTGGACAGGATCGCCGCGATGGTGGAGGCGGGCTTCCCGGATACGACCATGCAGTTCAACCTGTGAAATGGGCTCGTAAGTCAGCCTCACGTTCGCCCGCGAATACCTTACTATCCATGGTCAGCATTAGATATTCGACTCGTATCCCCCACCCGCAGCTGTCATAGTGGACGTGCACGCACCCGTTGGCGGATTAGACGTTGGAGTGCGGCGCACGCCGCCGCTCGCGTCGAAGTGGACGTCAGTAGCGCACCGAAACAATGCAAGTAGAGAGGGCATAATTGCGCACGCAATAAGCTGAGATTAAGGTGCGTTTTGGCCTCCCCTGTCGTATGGGGGGAAATGGCCAGGGCGAAAGACCAATGATATATGATGGTCGACACCGTCCATGGATGTCCATCCAGCCTATGACGCGTCCCGGGCCCAACGATTCCAAAGATGTATCTAACTCCTCTCTGCGCGCCCCCAATCCCTGTGTATGCGCTGTCTCACAACAAGGATGAAGATGAAGTTCGTCGGGGAGTTCTTGGTAGCAGCGACGAGAGTGAGTGAGTCGCGCGGAGGCCTGCCTGGTGCCGGCGACTGGTGTGGCGTGGGAAACGGGATAGCTACACGCGCGCCAACGGGTCCTTGAGCTTCGCCTCCATCTTGAACTTGTTGAGGTTCCTCCCGACGCCTCACGAACCCTATGCGACGTAAAACGGCATCCGAGCTGCTTGATTTGCGGAAGCAAGCACATGCTGATATCTGCGAGCTCAGTGGCGAATCGTAGACCCATCGGACTCTTCTGCCCCCCGAGTCGCCGGAGTACATATCATCTGGCCCCACGACCGATTCACGCCAGCGAACAATCACCGTCCTGTCGGAACAGAAATATTTAGATGGTACGAAGGCCGTATCCAGAAACATTTGTTGCTTGCCTTCGCTGACGCTGATTTAGTTTTCGTAGGCACGGTAGCACGAGAGCTGTGGCCCGTCTTCGCCGAGGCGGTGCATGTCGCTAAGTTGTCAGTAGAAGTTGAGTCTATATCAGTATGTTCAACTTGTTGGCGTCGCCACATTTCCTTGCGCTTCACGGATACAAGAAGTGGAAGCTGGGCGCGACAAGAATGCTCGTATCTCATTCTCAATAGCCGTGTCCCGTTGACTGAAGGCCACGCCCTGGCCAAGCCTCTTGAACGCATGGATCCCACCCCTGCTGCGACCGGCCCTGGCTTTCCCCCGATTCGACTTGCACCTCTGGACAAGACACTCGGGGTGCTCCTCATTGCGACCTTCATAGGGCTCATGTGTGTACTCCACCACCTTCGTTCCCATTGAGCGCCATTGACATCCGCGTTAGCCTTCTTGGCATTACTCTTTACCAGGCATACCGCTATGCGCGGACGTTTCCACACGACCCCAAGTCGCTCAAAATCTTGGTAAGGCTAAGTTCGTGATTCGCCCAAGGTTGCAACTCAGGCTGGGCTCGAACAGGTCGCGCTCGCGATGTTAGCAAATACGCTCCTCTCATCCGACTCTACCCTCACTGTGCCCACAGGTTCCTTGAGACCGCGTCGAGTGCATTATCCATGCACGTATGGTACGGTAACCCTCTTATACCGCCAGTATCTGGTGGGGCTTATAACGTCGGCTTGGTCGTTTGGTCGTCAGCTACTACTATCTGGTGACGAGTTATTTCTATCCTGAGCAGCTCGAGCTGAGCGTATGGTAGGCATGCTGCCCTGTGGTGCATGCGCTCGGCGTTGACGGTATGAGCCCGGTATGATACTGCAGGTCTACCAACGTGAGTCCGTTCAGTAGCTAGAGAGCGGGTGACTTGCTCATGCATCTACAGCTCTATCCCTCAGTAGCGGTACGTGCCTTCTTTTTTCCCTTGCGCACTAGCCTGATACGGCTACGTACGATTCAGGGAGCCGCCATGGTCGTATCCCAAAGGTGCGTTTCGTTCAGTGTGCCACTCCTGCCCATATGTGATAAACTCTGGACGACCATCGCCAGCTTTTTCGCGCGACGCGTGTGGCTCCTTGAGCCTCGGTATCGCGTGATAGTTGTACTCTCTGTAAGTGTTGTTTGCTGTCACTGAGACGATAGAAGGATGCTGACCATGCTACCAAGTGTGTCTTCTCATTGACGGAGCTCGGTACGTCCCTCGTCTGGTATCCGCGATGGATTCATGACGCTGACGATCTTTGAATGATTGTCATTAGGTCTTTTTATAGGCAAGTGATTTCGCTTCATCTTCGTCGGGTTGTTCATACGTCAAACATCCCTCAGCGGGGACAACCGTTCAGTGCGTATCACATCGACCTATATGTGTCCAGCGGATCCCACTTACACGTCTCTAGGTTCATCACAAACGCACTCGAAAACAAAGTTTTCCTGGTACGTCTCGCGCACGAACTGCTGAGAACAATGCTCACCGCCGGGACATCGCATATCCCAGCAACTCCTGCCCTTATCCTTCTGCCTGGCGATGGCCGCCGACTTGCTGCTGACAGCGTCTCTCATCCACATCTTGCATCGCAAGCGGACCGGCTTCAAGAGGTGCGAGAAGCCGACGTAGTGTCGTATAGTACTATACGTGTGCAGGACTAACAAATGCGCACAGCACGGACACCATGATCGATCTCATCGTGCTATACGCGGTCAACACCGGTGCGTGCGCTGGTCCTGCCTACGACCTCGCACTGGCACGTACTAACCGCATGCAACTCCACTAGGCTTACTCAATGGGTAACGCAGACCCCGCGATATCATTGACCCAATGCTGATTCTACAATCTCCCACTACCAGCGTCTTCGACCTCCTCACCATGGTCTTCGTGAGTCATTCAAGTATCGCGGCGTCAACGGCCGTCTTACCGCGATACTCTCCCGCAATTCAGGCTTTTATGCTTCCGCACACTAGCATCTGGGCCGCCTTCGGGATCTCCGGAGCCAAACGTGAGTGCATTTCTCGCAGCTCCTATTGATGCAAACTGCTGAACTCGTCCTCCGCAGTATATGCCCTCTCGCTCCTCGCGGCGTAAGCTTCCCGTTGCTTCTCCTTCGATGACATGCACGCTCACGTCGGTACCCATCCTGCAGCCTCCACTCCCGCACCACTGTCCGAGCGCACGGCTTGGCCGCGCTCCAAGACAGCGAAGCCGTGTTCGGAGTGAGCGTCTCCCCGTCAGGGACACCGCACTCGTCTGTCACCAGCAATCCTGGTGCGTGGTCACTGCGGAAGAGTAGGCACTGGAATGCACATGGGGTGAGCACTTCCAGTGGATGTCCCGAGTTCGCGGCTGACAAGCGTCTTGGGGAGACAGCTTCCGTCGACGACTCGGAGCACGATGACTGAATCGGGCTCGGACGCCATCGAGGTCAAGCCGGTATGCGTGACGCTGCATGGAGACAACTCGGATGCACGCGCAAAGCGTCGCGAACATGGCTAGGACGCGGCGATGCGTCGGCACTCTGAGGGCCCGAAGGGCATCCTCGTCATTGCATAAGTGTACTATTTCTTAGTATGTGTGGACGCGCTGTATCACCACAACGATGAATGAGCCACAGCTTCATTCCGTCCGTGGAGGTGTGTACATCCAGAGTGCTCGTATATACACAACATACATGCACGAACCAGTCGCAGCGCAGTTGGCTTCCCCGCATAAGGCGGGTACTGGACCCGGGGGCCACGATGAGGCCTGCGCCATCCCCGGGAAATACCCCAATAAACACCCCCTAAGAAACCAGCAGACGACAGCTGAACAGCTGTCTAACCGCTCAAGGTCGGTCGCCTGTCTTGCAAGTGTCGTCCATCGCGGTCGCCCGGTCCTCGGTCCTCGGCTCTCGACGGTCCTGGAGGTCTTGATCCATCGCGACCTAATCTTCGGCGATCCATCCTCTGGCAGCTGTCAAGGCAAGGGTCAACAAGTCCGCGCCTGCGAGGTGTGTCAGTATGAACTTCGAAGGCGAAGAAGACGACGTACCTAAAGGCGGGTGTTCGACGCTTCCACGGTGGTCCCCCCTCCCCGAAGGGTCCAGCGCGGGGCCCGAGCACGCACAGCAGGCTACGGCTACACAGGCACTTGTCTATAGCCACGACAACGCGCCTATATTGCCGAGGCGCGGTGAGCATACGTCTCAGTGGTGGAAGCGAGGAGTCGGACGTACCACTTTGGGCGGAGGATACAGGCGTTTCGTGCCACGCCCGCACACCGGCCATGGCGCAGCTGCCCGAGTGTGCACGCACTACTCGGGGTTAGGGGAGGATGGTGGGGTGAGGAAAGAGAGGACGGGCGAGGGGCGAGGTTGATATTTGTGACGAGGCTGGCTGGTCAGCCGCACAGGGTTGTTGAAGCGAACAACCGTCCGAGCTGACCAGGCGCGGCTCCCCGGTTGGTACACCTCCTGGGTACCCATGGTCCGATTCGCAATCGTCTCCGGAGAGGTTGGGGCCGCGTTGCGGCGCGATAGTAGATCAAACGCCCCCCGTCCCGTATGCATCTCTTAAGTCACATTCCGTCATAAGCGGCCGAAAGCTCTGCGACAGCTTCTCCATGACATACGCAAAGCAATGGGCATTCCTGATACATCCTTCCGATGACAAAACTCGCTCTATTCATCGCTTACCGCAAAAGCAGCCACCGCTCGAGCAGCTTGGGGAAGTTCGGCGTGCCGAGGCCCGTGACGGGGTCCCAACCCGGCTTCGCCAGGAAGCCCTGCGTGCCGCAGTTCGGGTTCGACCCGTTCGTGATGTCGTTGAACGCCCCATGGAACGCAGACGAGTAAATCTGCACGCCACGCAAGAGATTAGAATCGCGCTGTTCGACAGCAGTGTGGATACGGAGAGGACGTACGGCGGGGTTGATCCACCCAACAGGGCCCTTGCCAATCGCGAGGCGGGCATCGTTGACGGCCGACAGGATCGCCGCGAAGGTCGGCGCGGACGCGGACGTTCCGGAAACAAGCCTGAACTGGCCGTCGATCGCGACGGAGAAGTTCAATCTACGAGGCGCATCACCAGTCAGCGTACAACCCCTACGTGCACACACAGATACACTATGGACGTACCCGTTGGCGGATACATCAGGGTGCGCGCGCCCGCTTGCGTTGAAAATGTTCGGCGCGTACCCGGGCGGGAACTTCTCGAGGTAGTTCGCGACCGCGCTCTTCTGGAAGTCGGCGCGCGGGAAGACGTTGGAGAACCCACCCCCGGAAGGGAAGCGCTGGAAGACTGCGCTCTCAGGATCGGTGACCTGTACGTTCATCGATCAGCCATTTGCATGAGGTCAACTCAGACGCGAGTTTTAACGATACCTTGTGTCCGGGGACGACCTGAGTTGCACCGACGGAGGTCACGAACGGGCAGCCTCCGGGGAAAGTGGGGCTGAAGATCTTTCCGCCAACGACTTGGTCGCCATTATCGTCGAGGCAGACGTTCTGTCGGCCGCCGACACCAGCATCGCCCGAGGAGTACACGAAGGTCACACCAGTCAAGCTCAGCTACAAACCGCGCAATTAGTCACTACAAACACGCGCCACTGCATGAATTGTAGCCGTACCTTGCCGTATTCAGCGCACTGGCGCTGCATGTATGCAGGCGTAAGGTCAGCCTCCTGGTAGCCGTACGAAGTCGAGATGATGTGCGCGGGCTTCACGGTTCCGCAGTCTTCGCCCTTGTAGCCACCCGCAGCGGTGTCAGGGTAGATGCCATCCTGGGTCGGGTCGTCGCCGCCCTCGAAGGTGCAGAACGACTTATCGAGGCCGTCCAGGAGGTTATTGAACGAAGCGCCTAAACCAGTCTGTTAGTACTCCACAAACACACGATGACCGTTCGATACCGTACCTTCGACGGCATCGCCAACTTGGTAGAGCTGGACCTCCTGCTTCTTGCTGCCGATGAGGCCGAGCACGTACTGCAAGTCCAAGCTGGACTCGCCCTCATCACCGCCGGCAACGAGAGATCCTAAAGGGCGTCTGTGAGTACTGGAGAAGAGGTGAGGCTGTCAGCACCTTACCTCCATCGATAGGGACAAGTGTCGGGCGTTGGCCGATTTGGCTCTTGGAGTAGTTCGCGAAGAAGACATCAAAGTCAGCCGGGTTGTGGGATTGAGGGGTATATTCCACTGCAGACAGTATCAGTAATCACGAGTATGGACGGATTCTAAGTCCTCACCAACGCCGATCGTGTTCTTTTGAGGCGCGAGGGGCGTGTACACGAAGTCGTACAGCACACGGAGGCACGCAAGGGTGATAGCCTTGTCGCAGTTCTCCAAGTCGCTGAAGAAGTCCTGCATGAAGTTCGATCAGCTACATCCAGAGAAAACACAGGGCCCAGAACTGACGTGAATGACGCCTCCAACTTGCGGACCGGCGATCTTCCCAACGTTCTTCGCGCTGCCGAGCGCGGGCTCGACGCTCGCGTGCCTCGACACCTTCGTGTCGAAATGCAGCGTGGGCGTGATCAGGTCGACGTGCTTGGAGACGTGCTCCGGGAGGTGGTATCCCTGGTGGCACGCAAGATGCTCGCGCCCGTCCTCCTCGTGCTGGTAGACATAGTACTCGGTCCCGAGCAGCTGCTCCGCCTCGTCCACGGTCACGTTCGCGAGGATCCACGCGCCGCTCCCGCTGAGTCGGATTCTATCGAGGCCAATCCGGCCGTCCTCGACCAGCCAGTCGCGCACGGCGTCCACCGACTCCACAGACGGCCGGAACGTCTCCGCGACGCGCGCGGGGGTCCAGTGGTTGCTGTAGTTCGGCGAGTCCGGGTGGGAGACGTCCATGAGGTACGCCTCCAGGTTCTCGAGGTTCGACTGCACGAGGCCGACGCTGAGCGGCAGGACGCGGTCGGGCTCCGCGCGACGGACGGGCGTCCACCCCACGGGCAGAGAGCGGCGCGTCTCGTGCGCGACGCGCTTGACGGGAGTGCGCGCCCCGAGTGCAAGGGAGGCGACGCCGAGTGCGATGAAACCGCTGAGCAGCATCCTAGGACAGACCGGGGGGTGTAAGATGGGTGCTCAACGAGCGGTCGTCGCGGTGCGCCCTGTCTATATATACGCGCGCGCAATCGCGAACCATGACAGATGCCGGCAGGACGTCCTCGTTGATGACGAGAAGAAGCTGGCTGATGGCGCACCACAACGGCGGTGCGCGTTCTGAGCACCCGCCAGACCGCGTGTTCTGCCATCTGTCCGGGGTTTCATGGCGTACATGAATCTGAAATGCGCGGGAGGTTATCTGCACAGGCCTGAGCTGGGGCTCGCCTTTTCTTCGTTTGTGATGTCGCGAGTCGCAAAGCCTCCGTAAGTGCTTGCACTCGATCAATAGTTGCGTTCCGGCGGGTGAAAGAATTCCGCTCGAAGATACGAACATGAACTCCGAACGAGACTTCCATGAGGCGCATGACAGAGGTGCGGGCTGATGGCGGAAATAGAGGCCCATCGCGGCCGGCGACCACGCGGTTCTCGACGGCGATCTTTTAGCACCACACCGCGTGTTCTCCTGTCGCTGCCCGGCGGGCGGTGCGGACTTCTCGCCCGTTGAGCGCGGACCGCGGACGCTCCCGTGCAACCCCAGGGGAATGCCCACTGGCTTTGGAAGATATTCAGTACTTCGTGACGCGACTCGAATGTCGTCTGATATTCGGACGTCCCCCTACAAAATCTCCGTAGCAAATGCATCCACTATTGCAGAAAGCCACGAACCTTCGGACTTGTAGAACTTGGCAGCCGAGCTGTGGTCCTTTATGGGTGCACCATGGAAAGTTCCAAAAGGCTAATGCATCAGTAAAGAGTGACAATACATGCGATAACAATCGAACAGCAGCTACATCGCGGCTCTAGCACCAGAGATGCTTCTAAGTTATGCAACAGAGAGGTATACAATACGTGCCGATGCAGAGTCTAGCCAGCGTTGGTGCGTTGGGTCGATGAGGATGGGAAGATGGTGGTGAGAGTCGGTGAGAGTCGTGGCAAGACGTGGATGACGCTTCAAGCTTCGCCACCCTCGGCGGCGCGCTGCTGTCGTCTCGCCTTTTTCGCTGCGTTCGCAGCCGCGGCCTTCGCCTTCTTGGCCTCCGCACGAGCAGCCTGACGGTCGTTGTCAGATGTAATGCTGGTGAACAGACGACTGAAGATGGACGCACCGCCTCCTCCTCTGCCTTCTTCTTGGCCTCCTCTTCGGCCTTGCGCTTCTCCTCCTCCGCCTTCTTCTTCGCGTCCACGCCGTTCGCCTGACCCTTGCCCTTCTTCTTCGCCTCGCGCGCTTCCTTCTCCTCCTGCCGGATCCGCTTGATGCGCGGGTCTACCGCCAGCGCGGTGTCGACGATGCCGCGCAGACGCGCCGTGTCTTCCTTCTTGCGCCGCGCGCGCTCCGTCTTGTTCTTCTTCTCGGTGTAGCGCTTGTCGTCACGGCTAAGCGCATGCAGTCAGGTTCACCCGTGCGTATATGATACGATCGTTGAAGACGCACTTATCGCTGCCCTCGTTGACCTCCTTGTCGAGGTACTCGAAGCTCCGCCAGCTGTCGAAGTTGTACCAGAAGTCGTAGAAGGCCTCGACGACCTCCTTCGGGTCGTCCAGCGCGCCGAGCAGCGGGACGGGCTGCTTGCGGCTGAACCGCGCTTCACGCTCGAACACGGGGCCGAACGCCTGGAAGAAGAACTTCTCGGGGTTCTTCGCCTTCTGCACCTGCGACGCCGTCGGGACGTCCGTCTCGAAGATGTCGTAGTACGGGTCGACGGAGTCGAACTGCCGCCGGCGCTCGGGGTTCGAGAGCACGTCGAACGCCTTCGAGATGCACTTGAAGAACGCGTCGTCGTTCGAGTCGCCGGCCACGCCCGCCTTCTTGTCGGGGTGGTGCTTCAGCACCTTTTTCCGGTCTGCGATCAAGTCAGCCAACCATCCTCCCCGGGCGCAGCAAAGCAGCTTCCTGGGCCAGCTTCTCGCGGGTTGTCGAGGATTCGCCCGATGAACCCCAGAAACCTTCTTGGGCAGGGAAGGCCTCTGAGTATCTCTGTGCGAGAGACGAAAGGATCGCTCGTCCGGACGACCTAGGAGTCCGAAGAGGAGCTCGCTGCACAGATCGCCGCCCTCGTGCGGGGCGGGAGCTCACTGCAGCTGCGCGAGACGAATTCACGGGTAGGGCGACTTGTGCAAGCAAGGTTTAGGCCCAATCAATACCAGTCATCCGCAGCCCATTATCCAACGGATAGATCCTGGACATTTGCCCGGTGAACCCCAGAAACCCCGCGCATATGCGCAGACTCTCTGAGAGTAAAACCTGCGCGAGAGACGAAGGTCCGCTCGTCCAGCAAGCAGCAGACATGATAATCCCCGCTGCTTGGGAGAGGGGCTCTCTGCGCAGATACGCCATCCATGCGTGGATGGGAGCTCGCTGCAGCCGCGTGAGACGAATTCATGGGAAGAGCAACTTGCGGGAAGGTTTAGCTCTGTGAACCTCGACCGTTCGTCCAGCCACTCGAAGTATTCCAGGAAGTGCTTTGCCACGCCCCGGATATACCGGATTTTGAGTACTCACGTGCGATCTTGATCTGCTCGGGTGTGGCCTTGTAGCGGAGGTGCGAGAGACCGAGGACGGCGTAGTGGTCTTGTTTCTGTGGTGGGCAGGTTGGAACTGTTTTGCGCTTCGGAGGAGAGCCAGAACGCACCTTCCACTCCTTGGGATCGAGCGTGAGCAGGTCCTCCGTCTCCTCCTCGTCGCCTACACCGAGATCATCCTCCGCGCCCGCTCCGGTTCCGTTCAGAGCCTCGAGCCGTTTGCGCTCCTCCTCGGCGTGCTTGTCGTGTTCCTCAAAAGAAAGGTTGTGTACGGCCCTGCGGACATGCGCGAGATAAGCCTGACCCGCGGGGAGCAACCTGCGCTCGACAAGAGCTTCGATTCTTTCAGTCGGATGCTTGAGCAAAAGATGTCTGATAACTCACGCGAGATTGACTTGCTGGACGCTGCGGGTGCCGTCCAGTTGGCGGGGAGAGGAGTGGGGACAACAGGGAGCTCAATGATGTTCGCCATTGCGATTTTTGGGGGAGGGAAAGTGGCACGGTGAGGTCGAGCGTTGCGGCAATGAGCTCGCGCAAAGAAAAAACCCCAGCCGTCGAAAGTTGAGCCAGGCAGACCCCACCCCTTTCAGGAAGCTGCCGGATTGGGAGGTTGAGCCTGTCGACAGAGTCTGGTATGGGGCCCATCAGGGGCACGTGACGTAGTTCGAGTCGCGTCGCGATTTGACGCGTCGAGCTTTGCTTCCAACGCTTCGACCCACCAAGGACTGCTGAACACAACGCTTCGAGCGGGTGCAGTACCACGACTTTTCTTGCTACGGATACGGGCCAGAGTGAACTCCAAATCTCGGGAAACTGTATGCAAGCGACAAGACTGGACAGCACCTGCACTTCTAGTCCCGACAAGGTGGACAAGTTCCTTGCTCGATCACGTTTACCATGCTAAACTGCAGTGACTGAGGAGTTTGCGAACACAATGGCAACAAACGCCCTCAAGGAGGCAAAGCTGTCAAGCACACTATGTCGCCTGAGCCCTCCTAGCTCACCTGCGCGACCACGAGTGCGCTCAGCCTCACAGCTCGCCAGCACGACCACAAGTAAACTGGCGCCACTGCGTTCCAAACTCCTCTCTACTCTTGACGCCGAGATACCGAACTGGTTGAACGGATCAGGCACCTCGCTTGCAGGTAGCGCCAAGGTGCTTGCGTCGAAAACCACGCCGCTCACCGACCCGAAACCGTGAGTGGCTCACGGCAGTGGAACACACGCATGCTTTAGGCTGATTGAGGATGAACAGGATCCACCCGTTCTTTACCAGCTCGCAGTCGAGCACCGACTCCTCGAAGCCCAAGTCCCGCGAGCGCTCCAGGACGGCGCCTGCCAGCACATCATCGAAGGGCAAATCGAAGGCCATGTCCGCAAGTGCGCCAGCCACAATTCCAGAAAGCGACATCGAGAATCACCCGGAAACAGCTATGACGATTGACAATCCCGACGCGGCACATCCTCCCGTGCCACTCCCTTTGTACTCGTACAAGGATTACTCTCCCGCCCCTGCAGTCGTCTACACCCCAGACGAAGAAGAGGCGAACGACCTTGTGCAGTGCCTGAAGGGGCCGGTGCTAGGGTTCGACCTCGAGTGGGTCGTGCTATTTAGGAGGGGCAGGAGCCCCATGTCCCACAGGACTGCGCTCGTGCAGATTTGCGACGCGCGGATGATTCTCCTGGTCCACGTTAGCGCGATGAAGAAGTTCCCCCAGAAAGTTAAGGTATGACGCTACGGAAGCCGCTATGATTATTGCCGCCCTCTGACGCTGCGCCACTGTTAGGAACTCATCGAGAACAAGGATATCGCCAAGGTAGGAGCAAACATCAAGAGTAAGTATGCCCTTCCGGTCCCAAGACACGACATTGATGATGTTCACTACAGATGACGGCCAGAAGCTCTTCAGCGACTACGGCATCCTCCCACGGAACCTCGTCGAGCTCGGCGCCGTCGCACGCCAGGTTGACCCCTCATTCGCGCACGCGCACAAACGCTCCATCGTTAGCCTCGCCAAGGTCGTCGAAGCCTACACGCAGAAGACTCTGAGCAAGGGCAAGGTTCGCACCAGCAACTGGGAGACCAA
Source organism: Trametes sp. AH28-2 (assembly GCA_001304625.1). Lineage (NCBI taxonomy): Eukaryota > Fungi > Basidiomycota > Agaricomycetes > Polyporales > Polyporaceae > Trametes > Trametes sp. AH28-2. Next base: position 66,745 of record KQ464112.1, read on the forward strand.
ACCGCTGTCGGAAGAGCAGAAGTTTTGTAAGTGCACCTCTCGCACTCGCCACCGCCGCGTCGAGGGCTGACAGCGACGTTGTAGACGCCGCCAATGACGCACACTGCGCCTTAGTCGTGTACAATCGCCTCCTGGCTATTGCAGGAGAGGCGGGGATCACCCTTGCACCGGAGAACATGGGCGCAGACTTAGCGAAGGAATACCAGGCGAAGACTACCACGCACACTCCCTCCACAAACGTTCCCGGTCCCTCTACATCCACCGCAGGGACCACTACGAACGTCCCACCAGCGCCTCAGACCGCGAAACCGTCATCCTCGTCGCAATCCCGGCCACCGTGGTCCCGGCCGCTGGTGTACACCGAAGAGCTCCCTGGTTCAAGGCCCGCCTCAGGCTCGACCTCCGGTAGTGCCGTACCCAACGAACCCCCACGCCCACAGCACATGCGCGCGTACAACCTTTGGCACCGCCGCAACATGCCGCTGTCCGACATCTGCGCGAACCTCCGGAGCAAGGACAACCCGCTCGCAGAGAGCACCGTCATGTAAGTGTCCCTTTGGTCCTCCTGAGAATGAGATGGCTCTTGTGCTGATGCGATGCCGGGGCGCAGCTCCTACGTCGTCCGCGCGCTACAGGCCGACCCGTCCCTGCCGTACTCGATGGACCGCCTGAAGGCGCTCGTGCAGCTCGAGGCCGGGTCCTGGATGCGACATCGCGAGTGGATACTGGAGAAGGACGGCTTCGCCAAGTCGTAGTGGCTGTGACGTCGTTTGCAAGACGGTCCTCGATACCCCGCATATCTTGTATTCCCTTGCTACAGGTCCAGGTGCTCCTCGAATTCATGACTATCTAGCCTTCGATGTATGTATGCGATGTATATGTTGCCGTTGTCAGCGCCATCGAATGGACAGGCGTCGAACGTTCATCCTTGCACATCTGAACCAATTCAAACGATGGAATGCACAGCAGTCGTGTTATTACGGTCGTTCATGGCCTCGATCACGTTGGCTCTACGAACGGGCATACAGACTAGGGCCTCGCGAGCAAGAGGGGGAAGTTATCACCTGAGCGCAGTTGGCTTCCCCGCGTAAAGCAGGTACTGGACCCGGGGGCCACGATGAGGCCTGCGCTGTCCCCGGGAAATACCCCAATCAACACCCCCTAAAGACCAGCGGACGACAGCTAGATCGCTGTCGCACCGCTCAAGGTCGGTCGCCTGTCTTGCAAGTGTCGTCCATCGCGGTCGCCCGGTCCTCGGTCCTCGGCTCTCGGTCCAAGGGGTCTTGATCCATCGCGTCCCGGTCTTCGGCGGTCCATCCTCTGGGCAGCTGTTAATGCAAGGGTCAACAAGTCCGCGCCTGCGAGGTGTGTCAGTATATGATTCGAAGGCGAAGAGGACGACGTACCTAAAGGCGGGTGTTCGACGCTTCCACGGTGGTCCCCCCTCCCCAAAGGGTCCAGCGCGGGGCCCGAGCACGCACAGCAGGCTACGGCTACACAGGCACTTGTCTATAGCCACGACAACGCGCCTATATGGCCGAGACGCGATGAGCATACGTCGCGTTCTGACTCCGGAAGTAGTGGATGCGAGGGCTCGGACGTACCACTTTGGGCGGAGGATACGGGCGTTTCGTGCCACGCCCGCACACCGGCCATGGCGCAGCTGCCCGAGTGTGCACGCACTACTCGGGGTTAGGGGAGGATGGTGGGGTGAGGAAAGAGGGGACGCGCGAGGGACGAGGTTCATATATGTGACGAGGCTGGCTGGTCAGCCGCACGCGGTTGCTGAAGCGAACAGCCGTCCGAGCTGACCGGGTGCAGGTTCACTGATTCAAGAAGTGGTCTATCATTGGCTAGAATACAGTCTGTCTGACCTTTGGCTACCTTGATCTGGATAGAAAGGAGCACCTACAGTTGTACCCTGTGCGACTGGGAGGTAAGAGCCTAATGTCCACACTAGTGAACTGATCGTGCACCTCGGAGAGTTCCCGACGGACTCAGGAAGTCAAAGGGGCACGTAGACTCCCCAGGCGTAATCCAAGGATCATCACTTCCAAGTTCGAAAGAAGTAGATGCGCATGGTTGCCCGTCTCGTGGTGGTTGATATCCAAGGGCCCGCTATGCGCATGCGGTGAGCCGGCTTTCCTGTAAGCGCCCGTGTGGGAACGTGTCCCTTGTGCACTCTTGCTTCCGCTCGGAGTACTAGAGACAGCTTGTACGGCCACCACATGCATGCCTCCGTAACTTCCACCGTGAAGTCTCCATGGAGTAGTACTAAAGCTCAGCAAGCGCAATTGGGTGAGCGCATTTGATCTTCCATCGTCATGATTATGTCGTGTCGCGTTCGCAGGACTTGCGTATATAAGTGCATACTAGTTTGGACGATCAGTAATACAAGATTCGAATGAAATGACAGATCGTCGCTCTCAAAAGGCCTTCGGAAGATGCAATACGAGGTCGTAGCGTTTCCTATATCCCTCAGGATACATAGCAGCCCGTTATGCTGACACTGCGGCCGGCAGGACGAGCGTTAGCCTCTAGCGGAAGTCGCTCGCCAATGTGATCATAGGCCGTTCGCATCCTCGCGCATATAGTCATTGGAAATACTCCTCTCGACCGCCCACAACGGAGGAACACCGAAGAACAGCCGGTCTATCGCCCTGTCCCTGACATCGCTTCGCACCGCAGTCGCGTCTACCTGCGCCGCGCTTGATAGACAGTACGATGTGGTCATCGCCCGTCTTCAAAACGCGCCCATGATCATGCGCGCGCCGACGAACTCGGCGACGATCCCCGTGTGAGCGTGCAGCGCGTTCCTGGAGACCCTCAAAGTCCACATTGGACCCTGTGTGTCTCGACCCTGTCGTGGAGATGATGCTTGCAAACATATGGACAGTACTAGTTATTCAAGACTGTACTCACACACGCGGGTACGTCCAGGACCATACCCACTCTTCATCTATACCACCAGCTAACCATTCAGGCCAGCTGAGAGCATGTTCAGCTAGACGACATGGCCGGAATTCTGGCAGTTGCGTCAGATCAAGATATGTAACCGCATGCGGACTAGGCGTCTTTCCGGCATCGCGCGGCCAGACAACGACGGCATTCACACGCACGGAGTTGCTATCTGCCTCCGGGGGCTTCTCGAGTTACATGACACGAGGTGAGACCATTTCACAAGACTGTATCCGTTAAAACACGTTCAGGATCGCAGTGGGATCCGTTCACCCTACTCATCTATTCCCTCAAGACGGCCAGCCCTCTCGGCGTCAATATCATGGATACGAGCGCAAATTTCGGTGAAGGTATACAACAGCGGCCTCTCGCTGCCTTTGGTGTGCTTGCTTTCGTCAAAGGAAGGTACGTGCCAAGATGTCGATGCGTATCAGGCGGCTCACTGTGTACTCGTCATAGGTCAGATGTCTGGATGAGTACGCTACTCATACCCTCTTACTGCGCTACTCTTTCTGCCGTCGTACTCCTAGTCCTGGCATTCTGGTCTGTGGGCACGAAGGGCGATTCTCCAGCAAACGCGGGCGACATTTCCGAGCCTGAGCAGCTTGACGGCTCTAGAACACGTCGTTTTGCCAGTCAGCTACTGCGGTCTGTTAGCGGCACTGTGATCTTCGCTTGTCGACTGGTTCAGTTACTGGTTGTCTTAGCCCTCCTTGGATTATCTGCCAACGACATTCTACTCCGCGAAAGCACACATACGAACACTGTTCTGAACCTCGCGATCGGACAATGCATATTCTACGTGAGTCGACCGGTATTATAGTCGCCGGTTCTCTCAACGCGCACACTATCTGCAGGTATACCTCACGATTCTAGCCTTGCTCGCCATATTCGGCAAACCTCGCCTTGGGAACCGAGCTTCCGTGCACGCTTCACTTCTCCTCGCGGTGACGTGGGGCGTATACATGTACCGCGACCTCTGGCCTTTTGCGACGCTGACCGAGTCCCCTGCCGACCTAGCTGAGGGGGATACGCTGTGGGCGAAGATCGCCCTACTCTCTCTGGGCGGCGTTGTGGTTCCGCTTCTCGCACCAAGGAAGTATATTCCTGTCCAAAGCAAAGTCTGTGCGAATATATCGCCTCCGCGGCGCGTTTATTAACTCTTCACTTTCGCAGAGCTCGCGCGGATATTATGCACCCGCGCCGGAGCAGACTGCGTCCCTGCTCTCTCTTCTTTCGTATGCCTATCTGGAGCCTATCGTCTGGAGAGCGTGGCGTATCTCGCGTCTCACCTACGAGATGCTCCCTCCATTGCCCGACTACGACTACTTGGGTGTTCTCAGACGCCGAAGCGTTCCTGTGAGTACCCGCCCGTGTTCACGGCGTGCTGCTGGCGCTCATTAGCCGCGATCTTGCAGCACTTGGATCCGCTCCAGAGCAAGGCACACCGCAACCTCGCGATTGGCTTGTTCCGAGTCTTCGGTCAGCGACCAGCTTCTTGTGCAGCAATTCATCATGAGTACTGAATACCTGCGTCCCGCAGGAGCGCAGCTGGGCAAGTTGGTCGTTCTGGACTTTGTGATGGTGAGCGTTATGAGCATCCACGATTGCACATCTTCGCATGAATCCACGTTGTACCTCCAGGCTGTCGCGTCGTTCGCACCACCCGTTAGCGTCAACCAGCTATTGCAGTAAGTCTCTTAAGCACATGCGCCCAGTCGCTGCTCTCTGACAATAAACCTTCCCCTGATAGCTACATGGAGACAGGCGGCGCCGATGCACAGATTCGACCATGGTTCTGGATCGCGCTCTTCTTCTTTGGCAGCTCCATGCGAGACATCCTGATCCAGTGGCTCAGCTTCAACTACGTGAGTAGGGATTGCCCACTTCTCTCCCTCTAGCGTTCCATAATGCCACGCGCTAACCTTCGCGAATGCAAGTCCCGCATCGGCATCCGCTTGCAGGCCATCGTCACCAACCTCGTATTCGAGCACGCCTTGCGCATCCGGGTCAAGGCAGGCACGCCGGAAGTCGACACTAGCGGAACTAGCGACGGGCCCGCTACAGCTGAGACGACTGGATCTCAGGACGTTGCGCTGCAACAGGAAAACGCATCCGAGGACGCAGACACTCCTAACGCGGCAACGAAGGGGAAGGGGAAGTCGACGTCCCACAACGAAGCGACTAACAATGGCGATGCCAAGGTCAAGCGTGCGGAACAGACGGATGGGAGCGTAGGGAGCACACATCTTACTGGGCGGATCAACAACCTCGTGTCGGGCGACCTGCGCTCCATCAACGACCTGGGCATGATCGCCATCTACTTCGGTACGTCTTCAAACGTTGGCAAGAGGTTCTAACTTCCGACCTCGCTGTACAGCGATGGAGTTGCCGATTCACCTGGTCTTCTCTACCATCTTTCTGTACAAGATCCTCGGGTGGAGGTAGGTGACTCTCCTCAATTACTGCTCTCTAATCTGACTGACGTCTAACTTTAGCGCGATCGTTGGTATCGTCTCGATGGCGTGTTTCTTACCGCTCCCCGGATACCTGGCCAAGAGCGTCAAGAACGTGCAAGCGGATAAGATGAAGCGTGTACGTTCTCGAGCACGCCTGCTCTGCGCTCTTGTTCTCATCAATCTCCCATAGACGGACTCGCGCGTCCAAGCCGTCACCGAAAGTGAGTCAATGCTGCCCTTCATCGCGAACTGGCCTCCTGATTGACTCTCTTGCGAAGTCATGTCCGTCATCCGTATGATCAAGCTGTTTGGCTGGGAGGTACGTACGGCCAGTCAACTGGACGAAAAGCGCCAAGCAGAGCTGCTCGCGGTGCGCAGGACGAAGATCCTCACGTCCTGCATCGGACTGTGCAAGTACGTCTCTCGTGCAGCGTGTTCTGAGCGCACACACAGGTCTCACCGATGCTGCAGCTACGGCTTCCCTTACTTTGTCATGCTGTTGACGTACTTCACATATGTGAGTTGGCATTCTAGCCTATCGACGGGTCGTACTCACGCGCACTCAGACTGTGATCATGAAGCAGGAGCTCACCGGTAAGCGGCAATTCTGCAGATGCGAGACCCAGCTAACCTTTCGGTAGCGGCGACCGTGTTCTCTTCCATGACGGGTGAGGGATCGTTTGGGTGCATAATCATGTCAACCGTGCTTGACGAGTGCGTGCAGTCTTCGATATGCTCCGGCGGGCGATGCAGTCGTTCTTCATCGTACTGCCCATGGCCACGCAAGGTATGCATCCTACATTGTTCAACAACGCGTCGCTGAACTGTCTGTCTTAGCTTCAGTATCCTTGAACCGCATCTCCGACTTCCTCTGGAATGTGAGTGCGGTTCTCTACCCATCCATCATGGCACTTATATGTCCACTAGACGGAGCTTATTGACGAGTTCGCTCAAGACGCGGGCTCCGCAGGGCTATCTCCGTACAAGAACACTGTACCCGAGGACCGTCGCGGCGTACTAGGCATCCGTCACGCTTCGTTCACTTGGTCTCGCGATGGGGCGATTTCGCGTACTCCAGACGGTACGCGCAAGCGCAGATTTGTACTAACCGTAGACGACGAGCTGCTCTTCCGACGCGGGAAGCTCAACCTAATTGTCGGCCCAACTGGGTCAGGGAAGACGTCATTGCTCATGGCGTTGCTCGGTGAGTCCATCACATCTGCTGTACTTGGTGGGGAATCTGATCTGACCCGGGTGCACGGGAAAAGGGGAGATGCACTACGTTCCCGCCGGTCCGGACTCGTTCGTGAGTCTACCAAGAGAAGGCGGGGTGGCATACGCGGCGCAGGAGTCGTGGGTACAGAACGACACTATCAAGGTATGCCCCCCAGAGTGATTGCAAACTGCTCCTGACCGGTCCGCAGAATAACATCCTGTTCGGGGCTGCCTACGACCAAGCGCGGTACAGCAAGGGTAGGTGGCGTTTTCGTGGTCATCTCAATAGGGCTTCGTATGAACGCAGCGCTTCCAGTTCTCGACCAGTGCGCTTTGAATCGCGATCTCAGCCTGTTCGATGCCGGAGACCAAACAGAGGTCGGAGAGAAGGGTATCACCTTGAGGTCAGTCCGAGTTCGCTTCCTCGTCGAAGAGGTCGCTCACCGCCTGTATTGCAGTGGCGGACAGAAGGCAAGGCGCACGCCCAGGGCCTGGCTACGCATACGCTGACTCGCTGCAGGCTCGGATCACGCTTGCTCGAGCTGTGTACTCCTCCGCCGAGATCCTTCTTCTGGACGATGTAGGGTCTCTTCGCATCCTCGCGTCTTCACATAGACTGACATCCACCACCCTCTCAGATCCTCGCCGCACTGGACGTGCATACCTCGAAATGGATCGTTGAAAGGTGTCTCAAGGGTGATCTCCTGCGCGGACGCACAGTTGTTCTAGTCGTACGTTCACAACACTGCGATGACGTCCTTGCCAACTTTCTCCTGACATCAGTATGTACGCAGACACACAATGTCGCACTGGTCAGCCCGATTGCAGACTTCGTCGTCGACATGGGCTCGGACGGGCACATCTTGAGCCAAGGATCCCTCGCCAACGTTCTCGAGCAGGACTCGCACCTCGTGCAAGAGGTCAGAGAAGAGCGCGAAGAATTGGAGAAGGCCGACCAGGAAGTCGACGCCGAGAAGCCGGAAGATGCGGTGGCCAAGCAAGCCGCAGGAAAGCTTGTGGTCGCTGAGGAGATGGAAGACGGTCACGTAGGGTGGTCCGCACGTAGGTCGAGCCCTTAGATGAAGGCGCCTCATATCGTATTGACGTCGCCTCCTAGTGAAGCTGTTCATCGGTAACACGTCGAACCGGGCGACCTTCTTTTGGGTAGTCTATGTCTTTGGTCATATTCTGCATCACTCCCTGATGAACGTGCAAGTGCGTGTCTCTCGCTATCCATACACTCCACGCTATTACTGAAGTGATCAACGTATAAGGCGTGGTATCTTGGACACTGGGCAGCGCAGTACGAGACTCATCCGGCGAGCGAGATGTCCCTGAGACAGTGAGTCTCAGCTGTCCTGCCATGTTTCACGCGTACTCAATTCGCCCAGCTACCTGACAGTATACACCGCAACGATTGTCGTCAGCATGATGGTTATCGTGTTCGTCGTCATCTGGTACATGTACGGGTCCATCAGGGCGTCGAAGATAATCCACCAGAGACTCGTTCGATCCATCCTCGGCACCACCATCAGGTAAGTCCATGTCTATACTGACAGAATGCGTGTGTGCATAATCGCGGTCCTACCAGATGGCTGGATATAACACCGACGGCTCGTATCGTCACCAGGTGCACCGAGGACATTCAGACAGGCGAGCAATGCCAGATTACCATACGTCATTCCACGACTCACAGACCAATCGCTCTTACAGTGGACGATGCACTGTCATCCTCCATCTCGATGCTCATAGAGAGGATCGTATACATGCTGCTCAAGGTCTTCGCCATAGTGCTCTTGTCTCCCATCTTCCTCATCCCGTCCGGCATTGTCGCGGCGCTCGGCGTGTTCCTCGGGAACGTGTACATGAAGGGACAGCTGTCGACGAAGCGGGAGCTGAGCAACTCCAAGGCGCCCGTGCTCGGCCTTTTCGGCGCTGCGATGGGCGGGATCAGTGCGTGTTCCTCTCGCCATGCAACCTGTAGACCAGATTTGACGATGATTTACAGCGTCTATCCGCGCGTACGGTGCTCAAGAAGCGTTTAGGGAGGAGCTGTCTGTGCGAGTGGACAAGTACAGCAGAGTGGCGATCATGCACGAGAACTTCAACAGGTGAGTTGGGTCGTGCAATCCATGTAGCAGTCGTTGATACATCGTGCTGCAGGTGGATCTCAACGCGGATGGACTTCCTTGGGACGGTATTCGCGACCAGCCTCGCCGTGTACCTCGTATATGCCTCCCGACTCAGCGCATCCGACACCGGGTTCTCGCTCAACATGGCAAGTGAGTCTCATCCCGCGTCGTAGCTCGTGTTCCGGTGAACCAACTCACCAAGCCCATCTCAGCCGCTTTCAGTGGCATGATCTTCGTCGTGGTCAGGATGTTCAACATGTTTGAGATCAACGGTGCGTGTATAGTGATGTATAGATCAACACCGTCTTGAGAGTGAAGGGCTGTCATCTTCAGGCAACAGGTTAGTTGCAGCGCATTCTCAACGCACGTCGAATACCACTGAGGCCTACTCAACACAGCTTGGAACGCATACAGCAATACCTGCTAATCGAACAGGAGCCGAAGCCCGCTCCGGACGGCGTGCCTCCAGCATACTGGCCCGCCAGCGGGCACCTCGTAGTCGAAAACCTTTCTGCACGATACTCATCTGTACGTCCTCTAGCTACTCAGCCTTTCGCCTTGCCTGAAGGTACTCGCAGGATGGCCCGGAGATCCTGCACAACATATCGTTTGAGGTCGCGTCGGGCGAGCGCATAGGTATCGTCGGACGTACGGGTAGTGGAAAGGTGCGTCGTCGTTCAAGGGAAGGCTTCGGTGTGCGCCTCACCAGCGTACAGAGCTCCCTAACGCTCGCGCTGCTCCGAGCTATTCTCACAGAGGGCAAGATTCTATACGACGGACTGGATATCGCGAAGATCAACCTCGACGCTTTGCGCTCCAACATCACAATCATTCCCCAGGTGGTGCGTTCGCCACTGTCGCTTTCATCCTAGTCCCGAGAACCCCGCTTACACGGGGTTTACAGCCCGAGCTCCTCAGCGGCACTCTGCGCCAGAACCTCGACCCGTTCTCCGAGCACGACGATGCCACCCTCAACGATGCCCTACGCTCTGCCGGCCTGTTCAACCTGCAAGAAGAAGGCGACCGGTCTCACATCACGCTCGACACACAAATTGCGGGTGGCGGCGCGAACCTGTCTGTTGGGCAGCGGCAGATCCTGGCGCTGGCGCGGGCCATCGTGCGACAGAGCAAGCTGCTTATCCTCGACGAAGGTGCGTGATCCAAGGCTACGTATGATACGTGCAGCTGCTCACTGAATCTCCGTCCAGCTACGTCCGCGATTGGTTCGTCCTTCAGTACAGCGGTGTGCGTTCGGGCCGTGGCTTACATCGGTCACAGATTATGAGACAGACGCGATCATCCAGACGTCCCTACGCACCAAGTTGGGCAAAGACGTCACCCTGCTCACGGTCGCACACCGCCTGCAGACAATCATGGACGCCGATAAGATCGTACGCCATTCCACTTCTCTCGTACTACGCGACTCCTGTGTTATTGACGTTTGATGTAGATGGTCCTCGACGCAGGACGGATTGTAAGTAGTTTTACGTAGTGTGGTGGACGTGTCTGACGGATCTGGCCTTACGCAGGTCGAGTTCGGACGACCTGGCGAACTGCTCCAGAACAAGGAGGGTATGCTTCGCGCGTTTGTTGAAGAGAGCAGTGACAGGGAGAGGCTGTACGACATGGCCATGGGCGCAGGATCATCTTCCAGATAGTAAGTCCCGGTGTTTTCAAGAGCCAGAGGAGGGCGAGCGTTTTCTATACCGGTTCAGTGTCTCCCGTCACGGTGTTTGTTGCTCAGAGAGACTTGACCGCCTTCGCAACGTACATGTCGGGGTTGAGCTTTGGCCTCAGCCTCAGGACACTTCTTAGTGAAGAGAGAAGTTACGTTTTACGACGCAGCAGTGCTGGTTCCATCCACCAGGCAGCCCAGAGGCACACTGCGCAAATCGACGGTCGGGCAAGTTGCAGCAGTGGAAGTTGACGTCAAGGACTCGGAGGCTGCAAGGCGCCCATTCGTCCAGTCTGCGAGGCGTCTAAACCGCGAGAACTCTTTAACCTGAACTGCCATCCGCTCCACTGCTCATTCACTCGTAGAAACTCATAACGCGTTGCAAGACCTCATTTACACGCATCCCATGGCATGTCCATGGCGTGCTAGATCCTCGCCGCGCAGGCTCACCGGCGTCGGCCTATGTGTGAATCTGCCCAGAATTGAGTCTCTTATCGTTGCTCTTGCTCTTTCCCATCACAAGCTATTGATAGTCTATCCTAATCGGTTTAGTGTCAGGGTCTCTCGCGTGGTGTATGCGATGCGGCCATAGATCGTCTGGGTAGATCTCACTGCCATCCGTCCAGGTAGGCACGACAAGTTCGTTTTCGCTCAACGCTCGAGTGGTACTTGCTACTAACCACGACCACGACCGCGTCAGACCTCCAGCACCTGCAACGGCGGCGGTAGACAATGAGTCGTTCATTGCACTCGTTTAGCGGGCTCTCGCAGATACCTCTCACGTCGTCAGCGGTCACTGTTGCAACGATCAGCCGAAGGTGCGTACACGTTGACCGCTTTCTGGCTATGGAGTTGCACTGACGAACGGGCAGCCCTTGGTCAGACTCTTTGATTGTTCCAGTATACTGTGCGGTCGTTTCTGGAGCACTATTCCTGATTCCCGAATTTGGCCGCTTTCGCGAGAGAAAGGCACCTGACGGCGTCGTCTCGCAATCAAGTGCGAGGACAGGCTCACAGACCCCACCTTCCTCTTGGTTTCTCCGGCACGTAAATGCCGTCGGCGGCGCCACGATCTTTCTCTTCAGGCTTGTGCAGCTCTTCAGCATCCTCCCGCTGTTCGTCCTATTGGTACTTGCACCTCTACGCGACGTCAGCTCGCGGACGAACGTCATTGGCCCATTTGGCACCATCGACATACTCCAGATATTCCTTTATGTATGTGCAGTATTACATTTGCGATGTTCCTCCGCTCACCATTTTGCGGAAAGGTCTACCTCACGATACTCAGCTCCCTCGCCACGTTCGGTGGCGCCAAAATCGCCTACCGCACGTTCGTCCATACCTCACTCATCCTCTCGGTGACGTGGGGTATCTACCTCTATCGAGATGTCTGGCCGTGGGCAACCGTAGACCTCCCCATGGCGGATGAGCACGAGGGAGCTTTGCTATGGGCCAAAGTTTCCCTCCTCTCGCTTGCCGGAGTATTCATCCCCCTGTTTTGCCCGCGGCACTACGTCCCAATCCACCCAGAGGTACGTACTGATTCCTCCATCAATACGCAAAGTTATCCAGATGCTGATATCCTCGCACTAATAGGACAATTTCCCGTTGCATCCAGAACAGACGGCATCTCTCATTTCGCTCCTCACGTACACATACGTTGAGCCGCTCATCTGGCTCGCGTGGCGTGTTCCGCGGCTGACATACGACATGCTGCCACCCCTACCGGAGTACGACCACTTGAAGAACCTCGTCGGGCGTAGCTTCCCGGTGCGTCGATATCCGCATTGGTATACTTATGGGACGCTGGCTTACGCTGGGTTATGGGGTAGCGCCTGGACCCACTGCGGAGCCAGTCGCGCAGACATATCGCACTGGACCTCCTCAGTATCTTCCGTGAGTCGCACTCTCCTCCCTTATCCCGCTCGGTTTGTGAACAGATCTTCGCAGGCGTTGAGCTCCTGAACCTCGCTGCCATGTCAATTACCGCTGTAAGTTCCAAGTTACACCCGGAAACATGCCGCTTCTGATACCGTGCGTAGGTCGTCGCTGCCTTCGCTGCGCCTATTAGTATCAACCAGCTCCTCAGGCGAGTGCTCTGAACCTCGTTCCACTCACACTACTCGCTCACCGTCTGCCGCATCGCAGATACCTCGAATCCGGCCGGGAAGAGACCCACGTCCGGCCCTGGTTCTGGATCGCGCTCTTCTTCTTTGGCAGGGTGTTCAAGGACATCTCCGACCAGTGGTTCCTATACAACGAGGTGTGCCTCTCTGCGCTCACCCATCGAGAAAGGATCCTGAAGGCATAACAGGGACGCTTGAGCGTGCGCATTCAAGCGATCATCACCGAGCTCGTCTTTGAGCACGCGTTGCGGGTGCGCATGAAGGCGGAGACGGCGGAGGCGACTACCGCAACGCTGAGCGCCACCGGTACCGCCGTTTCGACGCCGGACGACACGTCCCAGGTCAGCGCCGACGAGGTCCAGGACGAGGGTGAAGATACAGGGGGAACGGCCGAGCAGTCTGCGTCTGCGAGCACGAGCACCACGATCCCCCCAAGCGCGAGTAGTTCTGTAAAGGGTAAGGGGAAAGCCTCTTCGAAGAGGGCGGAGTCGGAGGCGGAGTCCGGGAAGGGCGACGGAGGAAAGGCCACCGGGAACAAGCATCTCGTGGGGCGGATCAACAACTTGGTCTCGAGCGATCTCAGCAACTATGAAAACATGGGCGTGTGGATTGTCTTCTCCAGTACGTCCGCCTGACCGTGACATTAGCGTCGGATGCTCCGGTATCTGTGTAGCTAACTCGCCACTGCTGCTGCGCAGCGATTGAGTCGCCCTTCCAGATCGCATTGTCCATCACATTCCTCTACCAGATCCTCGGATGGAGGTATGTACCTCATCTCTCAATATCGGCACTGCTCAGTACGCGCTGACTGTTACCATGCACAGTGCGCTAGCCGGACTTGCGGCGATGATCGCCACGCTGCCGCTGCCCGGGTACATCACGAAGCACATCCAGGGCGCGCATAGGGAGAAGATGAAGCGCGTACGTTACTGCCTCTTCGACGTCAATGCGTTACTAAAGATATCATTACACCTGTTTGCAGACGGATTCGCGCGTGCAAACGGTCACAGAGAGTATGTCCAGTGATCCTCCTCATTCCGGCTATCCGTCGATTCGTCTAATTGCACTACTCACACATCGTCTGTGCAGCGATGAGCGTCATCCGTATGGTGAAGCTATTCGGCTGGGAGCCGCGGATGGCAGAGCAGCTCGACAAGAAGCGCGAGGAGGAGCTCGTGATGGTGCGCAAGAGCAAGCTGCTCACCTTGATGATAGGCCTGTGCAAGTACGTCTCGGTATTCATATGCGCCGGGCGTGTATCTCTTGCTGACGTCGGACTAGCTATATGATCCCTATCGTGGTCATGTTGGCGACGTTCTTCACATACGTGAGTTTCCATCGGGCAATCGTCGGCAACCTCATGCTGACCGTGACTACTCAGACCGTGATCATGAAGAAGGAGCTGACGGGTGAGTACGATGGCGCCTTTCGTGCATGTGTATGTACTCTGACGTCCTGTACAGCATCTCGCGTGTTCTCTGCAATGTCTGGTGAGCTTCTCGTCACTCGACGCTGCGCTCAGCATGACTTGTAGGTACTGACTGGAGGCGCACAGTGTTTGATATGCTTCGGATCGACATACAAGCGACGTTTCGCATGATTCCTCAGCTCGTCCAAGGTTGGTTCCCTCAAGATCATGCTTTCAGTCTTGTCGCTGATTCCGCTCTCCCACTATCTAGCAAAGGTGTCGCTCGAGCGACTCTCCGACTTCCTACGTAATGTAAGCACACATCTATCTCAGTTGCAAGTCGCTGAGGCTAACTCCCAGTAGACGGAGCTGATAGATGAGTTCGACGAGGAAAAGGACGGCGAAGCCGTCGGCGTCGCGTCAACCGCAGTCCCCGAGGAAAGGAAGGGCGTCGTCGGCATCCGCCACGCTTCGTTCACCTGGTCCAAGGATGCCGCGCCCTCGCGCACCCCGGGCGGGACGCGCAAGCGTGCGTTCGTACTGACCATAGACGACGAGCTCATCTTCCACAAGGGCAAGATCAACCTCATCATCGGCGCGACCGGCGCTGGGAAGACGTCGCTGCTCATGGCGTTACTCGGTATGTCCCAGCCGTACTGCGGCGCTACTCGAGCGGGACTGACGTGAGTACGCGGCGTGAAGGCGAGATGCACTACATTCCTGCTGGCCCTGACTCATTCGTGAACCTTCCGAGAGAGGGCGGAGTTGCGTATGCCGCTCAGGAGTCGTGGGTGCAGAATGACACAATCAGGGTATGTCTCCTCACGGCAATTCACATGCCATATCTGACAGCTTCCTAGAACAACATCGTCTTCGGGGCGCCATACAACGAAGCTAGGTACAACAAAGGTGAGTTTCGATGTCGTGTTTCAGGATTTCTGCGAAATATAACGTACTGCATGATGATACAGTGCTCGAGCAATGCGCCTTGACTCGCGACCTCAGCCTCTTCGACGCTGGCGATCAGACCGAAGTTGGTGAGAAGGGTATCACGCTGAGGTCCGTGCCCATTTCCGTGGTGGCTGCAGTCATGTCGCTCATCCCACACGCACAGCGGCGGCCAAAAGGCTAGGATCACGCTAGCCCGTGCGGTCTACTCGGCCGCCGAAATCCTTCTTCTCGACGACGTCAGTGATACCAGCAATCATACGATGTACAGGCGTGTGCTTACACCCACCGTGGGCTAGATCCTCGCGGCGCTCGATGTACACACCTCGAAGTGGATCGTCGAGAAGTGTCTCAAGGGCGAACTCCTCCAAGGCCGTACCATCTTGCTAGTCGTACGTTGACTGCTTTATTCATCAATCTGTCGGTATACTTACAATCCTATCAGACGCACAACATCGCCATGGTCAGCCCTGTTGCAGACTTTGTCGTCGACATCGGCTCAGACGGGCGCATCCTGAGCCAAGGCACCCTCGCCAGCGCGCTCGAGCGAGACTCCACGCTTTTGAAAGAGGCTGAAGAAGAAAGCCGAGAGCTAGAGAAGGCCGAGCACGAGGTTGACGCGGAGAAGCCCGAGGACACTGAAGTGAGGCAGAGCGCGGGTAAGCTCGTCGTCGCAGAGGAGATAGCAGAAGGACATGTTGGGTGGTCGGCCGGTGGGTCTCACAAACTTGGGATCCTTCGTATGCAAGGCTCTTGACAACACATCGCAGCGAAACTGTATTTCGCCAACATGTCGAACCGACCTGTCTTGTTCTGGCTTATCTACCTGGCGGGCCATGTCGCTAGGCAACTCGTCAACAACTTCCAGGTGAGGTGCATGTGAGCACTAATGTTGATCTAACTCTGATTGGCGTCACGCAGACGTGGTACCTCGGGTACTGGGCTGCCCAGTACGAGACGCATCCGGCAAGCGAGATCCAGGTTGGACAGTAAGTGGAACCGCACTCTATATCTCGCATCGTTGCTGACTTCTTGCAGTTACCTGACTGTGTACACATGGCTAGTGGTGGCGGGCATGGCGTCTGCCGCGTTTTGCGCGTTCTACTACGTCTTCGGCAGCATCAGATCTGCGAGGATCGTTCATCAACAGCTTGTGACATCGGTGTTGGGTACCACCTTACGGTGCGCTTCTACGCTCGTGTCAGAAGAGTCAAACTGATATAGCGGGTCACAGGTGGCTTGACAAAACGCCGACCGCGCGCATCATCGCTCGGTGTACCCAAGACATTCAGACATGTGAACAACTCTTCCTTTGACGTTCCGCATACGGACTCATGATTCAACAGTGGACAACAATATCGCTCGCGCGACCGAGTATCTCATCGAAATGGTCACATACATGCTACTGAAGATGTTCGCGGTGGTCCTCTTCTCGCCTATCTTCCTGATTCCATCTATCATGGTCGCCGTCGTGGGAGGCGCATGCGGAAATATCTACATGAAGGCGCAGCTGTCCGTCAAGCGCGAATTGAGCAACGCTAAGGCGCCTGTGTTGAGCCACTTCGGCGCCGCCATCGGGGGTATCAGTGAGTACGCAACCGAGCTCCGATGTCTTCGTTATACTGAACTCTCGCTCATAGCTTCGGTCCGAGCATACGGGGCGCAGGAGGCATTCAAGGCGACTGCATATGCTCGAATCGACAGGTACACCCGCGTTGGTATAAGCCACAAGGTCCTCAATAGGTCAGTCGGTATCTGTTTCATTCGGCGGATTCACACCTAACAGCGACGAACAGATGGGTCTCAGGGCGTATCGACCTCATTGGGACCATCTTTGCGACCAGCCTCGCGATATACCTGACGTACATATCAGAGATGAGCGCGTCTGACACGGGGTTCTCGCTGAACATGGCCAGTCAGTATACATCTTTGACATTGCCGGCTTCGTTCCCGATTGATCTCGTCATTGCACAGCGGCATTCAGCACTGTCATCTTCAACGTCATCAGGCTGTTCAACGAGTTCGAGCTCGCAGGTACGTCCGTAGTCGCAAATGGTAGTACTCGCCGCTGACTCGGACGCGCTCCTGCGTAGGCAACAGGTCCGAATGTTCTGGCCTCAGACCTTTCGAATGATGAATTCTGACAGTCTTTTGTCTAGCCTGGAGCGTATCCAGCAGTACCTTCTCATTGAACAGGAGCCCAAGAACACTCCTGAAGGCGTACCGCCCGCATACTGGCCAGCAAGCGGCCACCTCGAAGTCGAGAAGCTGTCCGCACGCTACTCCGAGGTCGTCCTCTTCCTCCCAAACCGGCTAGCTACACTTCTCACAACTCTTGTAGGATGGTCCAAAGGTCTTGCAAGACGTATCTTTTGAGGTTGCTTCTGGGGAGCGTATCGGCATCGTCGGCCGTACTGGCAGTGGCAAGGTATGTACTTCATGTGTCCGTCGATCCAGGGTTGTCCTGACTGAAGTGTAAAACAGAGCTCACTGACTCTCTCGCTCCTGCGTTGCATCCTGACGGAAGGCAGTGTACGCTACGACGGGCTGCTGACAGAAAAGGTCAACCTGGACGCTCTGCGCTCCAGTATGACTATAATTCCTCAAGTGGTGCGTTATCATTCCTCGCTCTCGTGGTCCTAGACCTACGCTAACATACACGTTATAGCCCGAGCTCCTGAGCGGCACTCTGCGCCAGAACCTCGATCCGTTCTCAGAACATGACGATGCTATCCTGAACGACGCTCTCCGCTCTGCCGGACTATTCAATCTGCAGAACGAAGAAGACCAGTCCCGCATCACGCTCGACTCGGAGATTGCGGACGGAGGCGCGAACCTGTCTGTCGGCCAGCGGCAGATCCTCGCTCTAGCGCGTGCTATTGTGCGGCGGAGCAAGCTCCTGATACTCGATGAAGGTACGTCTGGGACTGCTTCCTCAATGCGAGCGCTATCGTTGACGTGTATTTCGACAGCAACGTCCGCGATTGGTTGGTGCTATACTATGCGGTTCATGTCCACGGACTGATCCATCCCCGCAGATTACGAGACAGATGCGATCATCCAGACATCGCTGCGCAACGAGCTTGGCAAGGACGTCACCCTTCTGACCGTCGCGCATCGTCTGCAGACCATCATGGACGCGGACAAGATTGTGCGTTGCTTTTCGTACATCACAGAGCGCGTGAACCTACTAATGACACTCATCCTCAGATGGTTCTCGACGCCGGACGCATCGTGAGTACTCACTCAGCGAATTCCGCGCTAGCATATACTGACTGAATCCCTCGGATCCAGGTCGAGTTCGGCAAGCCGTACGAGCTGCTCCAGAATGAGACGGGGATGCTTCGCGCGCTCGTCAACGAGAGTGGAGACAAGGAAAAGCTATACGCGATGGCGATGGGTGCATCGTCGTCTTGAATCTGCGAGCTTGTCCAGTGCGTTTCGGTGGGATACGGACGAATCTAGTCTACACGGTTCACGTTCTCGGTGTAACTGGCAAATGCCCGATATTTCGAGGCAGGAGTTGATTCACCTCCGCGCGATTATCACATTACACACCAACGTCGTCCTATACCTGCACTGCTACACAAGTGATGCATAACAGTTGTGTCCAACAAGGGGAACGAGCGCCATTAACCGAAGACTGGCAACTAGGACATGATGCTACGGATTCATACCGTCAGCGCGTAGAATGTGCAAGGGGACAGGGGACGTACATGTTGTTGTGGAACTGACCTCAGCTGCAAGTTCAATAGCGGACCGCATCGTAACGTCTAGAGCCAAACGCGTAGCGCCGTAAGGCACGCTAGTAGCGTTTCTGGCGGCCATTCTCGGGTTGGCGTGCATGACGACTTCGCGTCAGTCGTGCGATCGCGAGGCTCTGCACTCTAAACTGTAGGCGCTTGAAGAATGTGCAAGATTGCATGTAGGGAATGACGACACACCTCTTGTGAAGTATCAACCTCAAGAATGTCATGTTAGGGTCCTGTACGGAGCTCGCTCAAGGCATTCCAGAGCGGGACGGGTGTACCAACTGCACTTGTACGTCAGAGGCCTCGTTGAAAGGGGCCTCTGACGTACGGGTGCAGTTGGTTACCTCGCCCTGCGCCGCCTGCTGGATCACAAAGCCCCGGTCAGCGAACACAGGCCTACTCGCCAAAAGAGTGCAGACGACTAACCTCACATGAGAAGGAAGGCGACCAGGAAGATGAAGGCTTCAGCGCAGTTGGCTTCCCCGCCTCACGGCGGGTACTAGACCCGGGGGCCACGGTGAGGCCTGCGCTATCCCCGGGGAGACTGCAATGCGTCACGTCCGCCGTCTGACATGGCACATTGCAGCCCCGCTTGGACTTCACCCTCAAGCTCCACGGTCTTCGTCCTTAATCCAGGTCCATCCGGTCTTCAGGCTTGATCCCGGTCCTCAACGGTCTTCGTGCACTCGATCTTGGGGGCCCCATTATATCATTTAACTGCACATCACGTCCCAACTTCGAAAAGAGGGATAGGCCCCAGCCAGCGACGCAACGCATCCGGATGGCCGCGACGCCGACTGGAATACAACAGTGTCGCGTGTGCGCACACGCAACACCGTTGGGTCGCACATTTGGCGCATCTGAGGCACTAGTCCCACCAGGGGTTAGGTGCCGCCCAGACAGCCCCCGAAGGGACCGCGCCGAGGTTCGACTGCGAAAGGCTTGCGCCCTCCGAGCCTTGCCTGTGTCTGGGCTGGCGGACCTTGACGTCGCTCGAGAACGATGTCGTTGATGGCCCGCCGTCGTGGAAACAGCGCGCAACGCGCGACCTACCCGCAAGGGGCGGTCTTGCATTCGCGCGTGTGCTGTGAATAGGACGAGTTAGAGGAATGTTGACAGCGATGGCTGGGAGGCAGAGTGAACTTACTGTGGACTCTGACTGACGAGTCTCCATGTCGACAAGGAACCGATTCGATGGCACATATCTGAGGCGGTATGAGACAAAGGAGGAGAAAGAGTGATAAAAGACGACGAACCGGAGGTGATGTCGAGAAGCAAGGACGTCGGCATGTTCTGACGGTCGATGACGGACTTGCAGTGTTGAAGAGAGGTCATCAGACAGAAATGTGTAGTGGGCGTGGGACGACATACATCATGGGAAGAGGGAGGAACGCGTCGAGCAGGTTGCTACGTATCGAGTCGTTGTGGCGGGACGTCGACGAAGTTGGTGGCGGAGTGAATGAACGCCTGTTGAGCAGGCTCAGAAGATGCGATAAGCGTGGGGGAATTGCTCGTATAGCGAAGGACGTCGTGAGATCTACCCCAGTCCGTCAGTAAGAGGAAGATTCCGCACTGGCGCACTGTAAGCGTACGGTCACTCGCCTGAGTCCGGTGCCGACTTCAAGCACTTCGGTGACCGGCCCTCGGTCGCGTATGTCGTGCAGTAGTGTGTGCTGTGGGGATGTATGTGGGATCGGCGGAGGCTGATGGAGTTGTATGGAGGTGGTGGCCGCCTGATCGGCGAACGCCACGCGGCCTGTGGCGAACTTTGAGGGAGGTGGCGTCGTCGCCCTCGAGCAAAGGCTTACAATCTTGAGTTGGACACTATATGGTGACTGCTTTAGTTGCATGACATTGAGGAAATGTGGAGACGGAGGCGCGCACCGCGGTGATGAAGCCGCTGCAAGTCGTTGTGGCGCCACATCGACCTCAAGTGACTAGAGCGAACGGTGGCGTCTCGGCGTCGTGCATTGTAGTTGGCGTTCTTGCCATTGAGTGAACTTGAAGCGTGCAGCCTCTTAGCTGAGGCTCGGCTACGAGGAGATGGTGGTGAGAGGGGAAGAGGGGAAGAGGGGACGTGCGGGGGACGGGCTTATATACCCACCGACAGGGAGGGGGAGCGGCGCATGACCGTGCGAACGAGCAGTACTAGTCGACCGTCCAGATTGGGAGCAACAAAAGCACGTCCGCTTTCGTGTACTCGGCCGGGCCGACTTTCGGATGGACTCATCGATGGCCGCTCGAGCAGGCACGCCGGACCCTCTCAGAACAGACGGCGGCGGAACGGAAAGCTCAACCTGAGCGGCTCCCCCTTCTGACAGCTTCCGAGATTGCGACACCGTGGATGGTGAGCAGGGACTCGGAAGCCTAGAAAATCAGAAGGAAGCCATCCAGCATCCCTAGCGTCAGGAGGGCGATTCAACTCGCATAGCGGCCGCCACACCCAAGCTCGTGGCCTAAGGTGTTCAGTCAGTCGGCCTGCACGTGCAGTTGAGTGGGTGGAGCTCTGAGATCAGCATAGTAAACATTACATTCGCGAGGGTAACAAATGGAGGCTGGGCCATGTACGCAGGGCGAAGGATAGAAACGTGCGGATGATCACGGGCAAGGAGAGTCCCACCCCCGTCCCCTCTGTTTATGCTTGCTTTGGCAAGTATACCGTAACGGGGAAGGGCAGGCACACCCCCTTTTGGACAGTTTTCCCATCTGCGTCGCATTATGTCGCACGCCGCGCGCCGCATGGCCAGCTTGATGGAGGTAGAGCTTCTTCCAGATGGCCGCACTGATAGAAGCGCACCCTGGGCTCAGCAGACCACACCCGTGTCCAGGACGAGGCTGTGGCGACGAAGGTGCGTTCGCACAGCGCCCGGAAGTCGGACATCGGAAGCCCCGAAATCGCCAGACAGACTTGGATTCTCTTCACCTCCTCACAGAGATCCGAGAGTCCGGAAGTAAAACCGCATCTACAGCAAATACCACAAGGTGCGCAGTGCATTCTACATGCTCTCCGTCTCCCTCGTGGCAAGTGATTCGAGAGGCACGACTTGGACGGCGCGCCCCGACCGCGGCGCGCATCTAGACCCCACCAGTAAGTCTCGTTCGCTCGTTCAACCCATCCTGGTTTGAGAAGTTTGCAGAGATTCTGCAGGCGAGTTGAACACGAGTCGCGCGCCCAACCTGGAGAGGCATCTACCATGGTGAACACCGTCACGATCATCGACCGCGAAGAGGTTCACCACGACATTCCATTCGGGCAGGTGGCGCCGATAGGTACTGGCGCATTCACTGGCAATGTCGGCCTGGACATCGATATGTTAGTTATAGTACGCATCATCTACGTGTGCAACGTCGGGGTCGAGTTGCGTGAAGGTACGCCGTTCGTCGAGGACGGATGTCTTCACGTTATTGGACCTAGATGCGCTCACTGGCAAGGAGGCGGGTTGAGAGCGATCGCGCGCCGCACCATCCTATCGCACGTTCTCGTACGGCCCTCACCCTACGCACAACACATATTGTCCGAGTTAAAACATACATTGCATTACAATCGATGAGTACAGTGACATCACGCCAGGCCAACACATGAGATACAGTAAAACAGCAGCGCAGTTGGCTTCCCCGCAGTAAGGCGGGTACTGGACCCGGGGGCCACGATGAGGCCTGTGCCGTCCCCGGGAAATACCCCATTCTACACCCCCTCAAGAAACAAGAATCGCGGTCCGCGTCGGTCGCCTGCCTTGCGATGTCGAACTTGAGCGTATCGCCCTTCGAGGCCGTCTTGACGTTGCCGTTACGTAGGCAGGACGGTCGTGGAGAGAAGGTCTGGAAGGCGAGAGATGTCGTGTACTGCGAGGGGTCCGCGTCGGTCGCCTGGCTTGTGGGATCGTGCTTGAACGTGTTCGTCCATCGAGAGCGTCTTGACGTCGGCGCAACTGTGAGGACGTCGAGGGGGAGTCGTGGACTGCGAGGGAAGGGGAGGTCTTGAACGGCGAAGGGGGCCTTGAACCGCAATGGGAGGTCTTGATCCGCAAGGGAAGGTCTTGAACCACGAGGGAGGCGCTGAAGAGCGAAGAGGGAGGTCTTGAACCACGAGGAGGGAGGTCTTGAACCACGAAGGGGTCTTCTGTCTTCGGTCTCTTCGGCGCGTTGCATTGGCAGCCGCGCCCCCTTGAAGCGAACCAGACGAACTCCTGTGGGACCGAGGCGTGAACAATCCACGCCTGCGGGAGCATCCTCTTTAGCATATGAGCTGCTGCCAGAGCGAAGCGACGATGTACCAGAACGGCGGGTGTTGACCGCGTCCACGGTGGCCCCCCTCCCCTGGGGTCCAGCGCGGGGCCCCAAAGCTCGTATGCTTCAGGCTTTGTCTTGCAGGGCACTTGTCTATACGAAACATCGCGCCTGTTCCGGAGCGTCAGCCTCGTCTTGAGGAGCGTCAAGCACTAGAAGCGGCAGCGAAGACGTACCATTTTGGCGGAGGATACGAGCTGTTCGTGCCACGTCCGCACTTCGGCCTTTGACGCAGCTGCCCGAGTGTCGCGCACTCGGGGTTATGGGGAGGTGGTGGTAGGGTGAAGAGAGGGCTGAGCCAGAGGCGAGGTTGATATTCGTGAAGAGGCTGGCCGGTCAGCCGCGAGCGCTTGTTGAGCCGAACAGCAGAGGGGGCTGGACGGCGGAGAGGTCCGTGCGCAGACAGTACACCCAGCACATAAAATACAGAGCCCAGAGACTCGAGAAGAACGATAAGGTGATGACAAGCGTGAGGAACAACTGGGGCGGGATAGCTGTCGCAAGGCTGGAGGACGACACATCGATTCCTGCGTCAGTAGCGGGCTTTGTGATCGTCGACGAGACGAACAAGGTGATTGTCCCCGTGCTCTCCTCACCGCGAGTCTTGAGCTGCGTCGGACTGCAGGTGTCGCATCGGTGCGAGTGAGGACGATGAAATCATCACCGAAAGTCTGTCCGAAACTAATGACCAACCTCTTCCGTACACAGGCACGCGTTGCGGTCTATACGTGGTACGTCTGAGCGAGGCTCCCGGTCACGAATACTGCACATACCTTGCGACAATGTGTACGTACCTTGTAGCCCTAGCTGCTCTCCGGGGAGTGATGGTCCAAGCACGATCGCTGGATTCAAGCTCGAGACAGAACATCATCCCCGGTATCACCGCGCCTCCCAGCTCAGGCGTTGGCAAGCGAGCGGTACGTGGAGATATGGACAATATCGATTGGTAGAGCGGATACAGGAAGCAGTCCCTTGTGACACAGAGAGACCCACCGCCGAGCAAAACTACGATCAGGCCACACATTCCCCGGTCTTCTCCGTCGCGGGTGAACTCACCTTCTGCGCGTGGAAAGTTACTCACCTGGAGGGAGATCCTCCATGCATCCGATAGCGCGAGCTGATGATGCAAAAGGCCTCCAGAACGCAGCTCCTGGAGCGGGAGGCCTGAGAATCGACGACCGGAGTACCAGGGTCTTCATGACGACCAGTCACATGGAGCTACCATAGCCGTAGGAACAGGCGCAGCCGATATACGAGCAGCGCAGCACAGAGAATACGAGGTTACATTGTCAAATTGCGGGGGCCTATCAGGTTTCCGGACTGTGAGGCTAGTTACGAGGAATCGGAGGCTGGGACCTAGAGTCGTCATGTAGGACGTCGGGGCAGGCGAGCAATCAAAGCGACGTAAGCCAGTCCTTGACTCCTCATAGTCACAAGGCAGCCACCAGGTGTTCTATGGTAAGAAAGAAAGCATCACTGAGCAGGACGTCGAGAGCGAGCACCGAGAACGGGGGTGAGTAGGGAGAGGAGAGGAGAGGAGAGGAGGGAAACCAGTCGGACCAGAAGATCCGTGTTACATAAGCGGAGCGCCCAGCCACCGCGCCGGCCGAGATGACCGATACCGCTCCCCGATGCATCGATCTCGCACAAAGTATCGGGCGAACGCGAGGAGGATTGAGTCATGCATGTCTGTACTACTCGGATTACAGCATAATCAAGCGCAACAGAGAGCGACCTGCGCGTCTAGCCGTGCCACAGTTAGACGCGACCGTCTGAGCAAGTGCGCGAGTCGCTACTCAACGAAACACACTCGCGCTTCGAACCGTCCGCGAAGCAACGAGCGCGAGAGGACAGGACCTGTCGAGCGTACGTGCTATGAGCGGCGGGGCGCACTCAGGAAGAAGAGACACGTACGTACTCGCGCGCAGACGATCTCTCAAAGCAATATGAACACCAGCGCAGTTGGCTTCCCCGCCTTACGGCGGGTACTAGACCCGGGGGCCACGGTGAGGCCTGCGCTATCCCCGGGGAGACTGCAGGGCGTCGCACCCGACGACTGATGCGGCACCCTCCAGCCCCGCTTGAGGCCAATACGGTCGTCCATCGTCGCCCGGTCCAATAAACGGTCTTGCCCGCGTAAATAAAATAAAATAAAATAATCCTCGAGGCCCGGGTCCCGTCTTGCCGCCGTTCGCGCCATCACACGGTCCACGTCTTGATCCAATCGCGCCATACCAGATCCGCGTCTTGACCCAATCGCCTTGACCCAATCGCGCCAATCCAACCAGGACCGCCCCGCGCCACATCCAGGAGCGACCTGGCGCGACGCGAGGCGGCACCAACGACGCCGTGACTGCGCACGGACGTCATCGGGCGAGCTGCGCACTACGCATGGGGGTGGCCAGCCATCCCTTGCAGCGCGCAGGTCTCGAATTCGGTGTAGCTGAAGCACCTTCGTGACCTCCGCAGAGAGTCTGGCGCAGCCCGACAGCCCCCCGTGGGGGATCACACCAAGCATAGCCTGCCGCGGGTGAGCAAATGCCACCCCGGCGAGACCACCCTACATCGGAGCCGTTGTGCGTCCGGACTGCACCCACGCATATCCAGCGACGCACACGTCGTTTGTGAAGGTGCCGCGGCAACGAGGCCGCGGACTTTGGCAGGACGGCCATACAGGCACGTCCCGCTGCCCTCGAGGGGCGCTTGCCACCGACCGGGGAGCTACGGCGGATGTCTCCGAGTCAGATGATGGTCTCGCCAACGGCAAAAGAAGAAATACTCACGAACCACGCCAATACGGCGTCAGATGCCGCCGGGGAACATCCACAGGCTCAGCACATCTGCGTCGGCAGGAGGCTGAGCCTGACATCGAACCTGGATTGGGGTGTAGTAAGCGCGTAGGACAAGAGAAGGAGGGCAACTTACTTCGGGGCATGTGATGTGGATGTCGGAGGGCACCGCAGTGCGGCCTGTGGCAGAGGACGTTGAGCGAGGTGGCGCAGGCGTCACAATCGGGCACGCACCACGACTTCAAGGACAATCACATACTGAATGGCTACAGTGAGTCGATGGTTCAACGACGGTGGAGGACAGCCGCGCACCATTCGAACACAGAAACTACGGGCCGTTGTGGCGTCACATCGACATCGGACTTGTAGCGGACTGGCCATCTGATTAGCTTGCGTTGGGAGACGGGAGGGGAGCAAGATGAATGCACGTACCACTCACATCGATAGGACGGGATGAGTCGTAGATACTACGTGTGTTGGTGAGTACGAGGACGGTGGCGTTCGGTGGAAAGTGTATGACTTACAGAACGGTGGCGTCTCAGATGCGTATGTCTATGTTGCCGTTGTTGTCGTCAAGCCCGCGTGGGGAGTCTTGAGCAAGATGCAAGTGCGGGGAGGTGGTGGTACGAGTAGTGAAAGAGGGGATGGGGGGGGCAGAGGTATATATACGTTCCGACGAGGAGCTGGCCCGCGCTTCTCCGTGCGAACTTGAACGAGTGCGGCCATCGGAATGGGATTTACAAAAGCGCGTCTGCATTCGTGCACTCGGCTGACTTTCAAATGGGCGTATCGATGGCCGCCCAAGCAGGCACGCTCCATCACTTCGGAAGACGGTGACGGAGGGGCGTGCTCAGCCTGAACAATCGGATGGCTTCTGGATTGCTCCCGAGAAGCGTCCGAGTCGCCGCACAATTGAGGAGGTGAAGATCGACATTTGCGGGGGTGACAGATGAAGTCCCGGCGGTCGCCCACGGACGGTGAAGGGGTAGGAACATGGGAAAGATGGGGACTCGTGCATCGGCCAAGCACGCCACCTCCGAGCCATTTGTTTGCGCGTGCTTTGGCAAGTATACCGTAACGGGGAAGGGCAGGCATACCCCTTTCTGGACGTTATTCCCATGTCCGTCGGCTTTTGTCGCACGCTGCGCACCACATGGAGGCAGGACTTCTCCCAGATGACCGCACTGATAGAAGCGCACTCCGGGCTCAGCAGACCAATGCGCGTCCAGGCCGCCGTGGAGAGGAACGCGGCGTTCACACAGCGCCCGGAACGTGGAGATCGGGAGCATTAGTATGTCTTCGGGCTAGAAGATAGTCTGCATCAAGGGAGGTATTGCGGATAGCGCGTCGAGGCATTCCAGAACATATCGCTGACATTTGGACACTTTCGCGCGCGAGACCCCGCTCAGAGTGCGTGACGACGTTCCCGAGTGGAGGACCTGAAGGCTCGTCTCGCTGACTACAGCGTCGTCTGTGAGTTCCTGCAGACTCGGAGTTGCAACGCCGGGGCCCGCGCTTCGGTTGCAGTACTTTGAGGCCCCCGTTGGGTTTTCAGAGTATAAGTCGATCCGGCCGGGCACTCGCTCGTAAACAGCAGCCTAACACTTAAAAAGGCGATACCGCGCGCGACTCGGGCGGAGTAGATTTAACTGCTCGAGATGGAGTTTCGTTACGGTGAGAGGTGCATGAGAGTCGATACGACATTGAGACCGGTACCTACACTCTCCGAGCCTCTGGAGAGCAATTGGCTCAAGGATGCGCCTGGTGGACGTTGACTGTGCTCGCAAGAGGCGTCGTCGCATCGGAAATCTTCACGCGGTGGTCCAAGCATTGCGCACGACGTATCTTGCACCAGTTCTCATATTCCACGTCGTATATAAGTACAGTAAGTTCACGACCCGCCAATAAACAAAATACAGTAGAGCCGCAGCGCAGTTGGCTTCCCCGCAGTAAGGCGGGTACTGGACCCGGGGGCCACGATGAGGCCTGTGCCGTCCCCGAGAAATACCCCAGTCTACACCCCCTCAAGAACCATGAAGCGCAGTACGTAACATCGGTCGCCTGGCTTGCGATGTCGACCTTGAACGCGTCGCCCTTCGAGATCGTCTTGAGGTCGTTGGCGCGTACGTGGGATGATCGTGGGAGAGACGTCTTGAAGACGGACGAGAGAGGTCTTGCACCGAGAAGGGCCCGCGTCGGGCGCCTGACTTATGGAGTCGTGCTTGAACGTGTTCGACCATCGAGAGCGTCTTGACGTCGGCGCAAATGTGAGGACGTCGAGGGGAAGTCTTGAACCGCGACGAAAGGGGAGGTCTTGATCCGCGAAGAGGGCCTTGAACCACGAGGGAGGAGGACTTGAACAGCGAGGAGGGAGGTCTTGAGCCACGAAGGGGTCTTCTGTCTTCGGTCTCTTCGGCGCGTTGCGTTCGCAGCAGCGCCCCCTTGAGGCGAACCATACAAACTCCTGTGGGACCGAGGCGTGAACACTCCACGCCTACGAAGTGGAACACCCCTATCAGCATGCGCATCGTCGTCAGAGAGAAGCGACGACGTACCAGAGCGGCGGGTGTTGACCGCGTCCGCGGTGGCCCCCCTCCCCTGGGGTCCAGCGCGGGGCCCCAAAGCTCGTATGCTTGAGGCTTTGTCTTGCAGGGCACTTGTCTATACGAAACATCGCGCCTGTCCCGGAGCGTCAGCCGTGTCCTGGAGAGCATCGAGTACTGGAAGCGGAAGCGAAGACGTACCATTTTGGCGGAGGATACGGGCTGTTCGTGCCACGCCCGCACTTCGGCCTTTGACGCAGCTGCCCGAGTGTCGCGCACTCGGGGTTATGGGGAGGTGGTGGTAGGGTGAAGAGAGGGATGAGCGAGAGGCGAGGTTGATATTCGTGAAGGGGCTGACGGGCCAGCCGCAAGCGCTTGTTGAGCCGAACAGCAGAGGCGACCGGACGGAGAGGTCCGTGCGCTGACAGTACAGCGTTGAGGAAAATACCGAGACCGAGCTCAGAGCCAGCAGCTTCCGTAGTATTTGTGTGCAGGTGAGTATAACCATCGTGCTAGCTCGTCGTAGGTGCGCGATCTTGTGGCAGTCCTGCACATCGACGCGGATGGAGCCCAAGTGTGCGCTCTTTA
Source organism: Trametes sp. AH28-2 (assembly GCA_001304625.1). Lineage (NCBI taxonomy): Eukaryota > Fungi > Basidiomycota > Agaricomycetes > Polyporales > Polyporaceae > Trametes > Trametes sp. AH28-2. The sequence goes on from KQ464112.1 coordinate 95,625, forward strand.
CAGACCTCAGATCTGAACATGACTCGTCTGTGTTGCATCTTTCTGGACGAGGAACAATTTTGCCACGTGTCCACGTCTGCGCCAAGTAGTAACCCGTCTGCGGGAGCATGCTATGCAACACGCGGCACACACCTGGTTATTCGAGCCGCGTTGTGTCATCCATCCCGCAGGTCGTGCAAAGAGGGTGATCCCCTTTGGTTGTGAGTCTCACAGGAAGAAGGCAGCTGTGTTCTGGTCTCAGACCATCGTGAACCTGGTACACGGATACACTTGGAGAGTCGTCGTAGAATATCATACAGGAGAACCTACTTTGCATGCCGGGACGTCACCGACAAAGCGTAGACGACCCTTCAGAATGTAATATCCCTCCTGCTGGACCCACCTTCATTTGGCTGAATTGACTCACCTGTAGGTACAACGTTTGAACGCACCAGAGAGACATAGAAAGGTCAGAGAAATGCGGTTCTCATCCAGAAGGAGCTTCCTGAGGCCGACGACGAGATCCTAGGAAGAGTGACTGTCGGAATCACAGAGTCCCGACACGCGAGGTAGGAGGCATATCTAGAAAGTAAGACAGAGCGTACTCAACAGTTCAGCATGGCGCTGAAATATGTATTCACGGTGTTTCTCTCCAGTTAACCCGAGTGTTGACGAGGAGACTGGCCTGAGTCGTCGGGCAAAACTTCGGAGACTTACAAGGTGGCAAAGCGCGAGTTTGAGACCATTGTGAGCCACCGAGATCGTTCCTCTAATCCTTCGTAGACGCTAGAGCAGAGCCGCAAGATGAAGATATTGATGAGCAGGTGAAGAGGAATCGTCGAGAGCCAGAGGTAGTGGAGGTCGACAAAAAGAGCGAGAGAAAAATGACTCGACCGATGTGTGAGAGGTAGGCGCGCGGTAGCGTAATCATGCTGATGCCGGCCGTGAGACTTACTCCGGCCAAGTCCGAACGGCTCTCCCTCAGTCCCAACGAGCGACTACTCACTCAACGGTTGCTTCCAAACTTTGAGGCACAGCTGTTCACGAGCAACACTCTTATTACATTCTCCCTTCCACCTCTTGTAAAACTCCATGAAGGAGAGCGCCAAGACTTGCGAATATCGAGGCTCCGAACTTCGTCACAGCGCGTCGCGTGCCAGCGTCGCGTGGCGTCGTCGACGGGCGTACACATCCCCAGGCGTACACGAAGCCATTCTGATGGATCACTTGTACTCGGTGTGTAGTCTGACTGAGCCTTTTGGGTTTGGTGTTGTCGTTCTACGCTGAAGATATCCGTCCATTGCACACTATCTTGCCACCGCGCACCTCTTCGTAAACATGTCCTTCTGTCAGTCTGCAACCCTCTCGTACCCCCGTCGGAGCATGGACACTCACCAAGCCCCCGCGCATGCAACCTTACCAGGTCACGCAGGAGACAAAGCGGATCTACTGATGCAAGTACACGGTGCGTCTTGCTTCTACGCACGCCGTGCCCAGCCATGTTGAGATGCTGAACTGTAGAGCTGACGCTTCATGCCTTGTGGCGCTTGCTTGTGCAGTCCGCGTTATTGAGCCCGACGGCGACTTCGTGCACCGCCTCTCCGTGCTTGTTGTTGAAAAAGACGAAGACTATCATGGCTGCGATAGCCTGAGTCGCTGCCTGACCAAATATTCCACCGCGAAGGCCCCAAGTCAAGAGAAGAGGTCTGGATTCTACGTGGACTGTTGGTGGAAGGATCGTAAGATCTGGAAGCGGAAGGATAGAATCTTGCGAGGCCGCTACGGTGATGTCGCAAGGCGAGTCCGCTCCTCGTCTGTCAGACCATCGCGGGTGCAAAAGTGAGGTAGTAAGCCTATCGTCCATGTGTACGATGGTTTCGTGGCTAACCCGTAGTCAAGACGCGTAGGACAATGCACATGCCCGTTCAGTTCGCGCATCAGTCGGCCAAATCCCAGCGCAGCCTTCATTGTTCGTGTCCGCTTGGCTATGGCTCGCGCAGGGACTCGGTTAACCTACGTGCACATATCCGTTATAAAGCGTCTCGCACTTCCTTCCTCCACAGACGTCGCCGATCCACAGCCCGACCTCGCCGTTCTCAACTTCCGGTCAGCCCTACCACGATCCTTGTTCGTCTCAAAATTTCTCGTGCCCCTTCAGCTGTTGAAATTCTACTGTGCGTTACTCGCGCACGCAGCGTCGATCCAGATTGTGGCTAACACGCACTCGCTCCGCAGGACCTACTGCAACATGGCCGCTGACCCCCACAGCATCGACGCCCTGCAAATCGTCATCCACGCCGTCCAAAACCTCCGCGACGTCAACTTCATCTCCGCCACCTACCACGGCGACGCGTTCGGCCTGACGAACCGCGACGGCAGGGCGATCACGTTCACGAAGCTCGGGCTGACCAAGACGACGGACGAGGCGATCGGGTACACGGTCGACATCTACAAGGGCCGCGGGCAATTCGTCAAGTACACGTTGTGGGTCATGGAGCCGTTCCGCGGGAACATGATAGAGTACAACCGGCAGGCACTGCTCGCGGGCTTGCAGATGATCATCGGCGACCCTAACGTTGGTAAGCAAACGTTCGAGGTTTGGGCAAAGCAGGTTGCGCGGGACATATCTCGGCGGCGCGTGTAGACGAGCCACATATTGCGTAGGTGAGTATCTTGCACTTTCCGAGTCGTCGCCACCGTTTCCGCTGATCACACCTCCTCGCAGGACAAGCTTGTCCTTCCAAGGTTATCAGCCCTTGCGGATAATGCCGCAATGCTGTTCATGTAGTCGTATTCGTCGTATATCATCGTGCCATTGGCATGTATGCTCCTCGCCCAAGCGTCCCATCGAAGTGAAATCAAGATACTCCATTTTAGGGATCACACAAATGACTATCATTGCTCAGTATACGAAAACATGTAAATAAGTATACAAAGTCCTGTTGCTCGTCGACACACTATAGTCAAGAGCGTGGAAATATCCGCCTTGAGAGTACACGAGTAGCAAATAACGAGGGAACGACCCCAAGCTGCAAGACGTACAGCGTTGACCGCAATGCGGACAGCACCATCCGCGCTGACCGCGCAGTCGGCCGGCAACGACAGACCCCAGTGCACGCGCGCTCCTCGCCGACCAACCAACGGACGTACCATCGCGTTAACCAAGGAAGCGCCTTCTCACTATGGAACTACGAGCCTATGAGACCGATAGCCACACACGCGGAGACGAAGTAGCCACATACCTGCATCATCGCCTCCAAGGTCCGCCCCATGCAATACACGTCCCAAGAGTACGGATCGAAATGCGTGATGCCGTCAGGCGGGGAAGTCTGCGCCGGGGGCAAGGTGATCGCGCTCTGCACGCCTGGACCGTCCTTGAACCGCCGCGCCGAGTCGAAGTCGATGATGTAAAGCCTGTTGGAAACGAGGTTCGTGTGGTCTTCCGCGTCGTAGCGAGTAGCGACGAGGATGTTGCCGTAGCATAAGTCCTGTCAAATCAACGCGCAGCGTAAGAGCCAGGCTTTTGTGCTGGGGGTGCGCGTGAGGTACCATGTGAGCGATGTTCTGGCCATGCAGGAACTCGACGCCCTGCCGGACGCAATGTACTATGAGATAGATGAACATATAAGCGGGGAACAGTAAGATCTACCTCTATCAGTTGAGCGAACATATCCAGAGTTTCGGACGATGAGAACTCCTGCGGACAGAGGTAGTGGTAGCTCGAGAGGCGAGGCATGATCAACAGGGGATGGCCCAGCTGCGTAAGCTCTCCAGGCACGGTATGGTTCGCAGGATCCGGGTCCCCGAGAAGTAGCTGGTATATCGCGCCTTCCTCGGTGTCGAGGTCCAGGATCTTCACCACATAGTTGGACTGCTCCGATCCTACTGTGGAGTATACGACTCCCTGTGCGGATATCAGCGCGCCGTGCTTGCGCTGGACTTTGCGGACGTACCGGCTTCTCAACATTCCTGAGCACGAGGCCTCTTCGCTGTATCTCCGGATGTTCTTGGAGGCGCTTCGGGATAGCCAGGGGGTTGATCCGACCATTAGGCCTCCTCACGAACCATGGCGGGCCCGAGAAACCGTCATCTGAATCTGGAGACGTGCGCATGGGAGCGAGGTCTCGCATGCCTTGTGGTCGAGGGGTCGTGTATGTGTGTATGAGCAGAAGAGCTTTTGTTCTGTGAATGTCAGGATTTTATACGCGTGTAGTTCCCGTGGAGCGGGAATTATGGAGGTCGACAATGCCTGCATGTTGAACAAAGGAGAAGCGTATATCAGAGCCAATCCCGACGCCCCCGTAGAAGCCCCAGCTTATGTAACGATGCAAAGTGAACAAGCGTAGCCACATCCGGCATGCTTTGTCTACAGAGCGCGACATGCTCACGTCGCCTGCGCTTGGCCACGCGCGGCGACACGACCATGCTATGCGCAATAGAGCTCCGAACGCCCAACGCCCACCTTCCATGACGGAGACGACCCAACGACGGATGCGCAGGATACGGTGACATGGCCACAGAAGATACTTGGCTACTATCAAACACTCACAAGCTACGTATCGGACAATGGCCCCTTGAGGCAGCTGAGCCGCATCCGCCTTTGGAGGACATCGCAGAGTTGTGGCACTCGACGTGATGACCACAGATGAGTAACCAACGAACCATCAACATATCTATCGCATGAAATCTGAGGCGCAATGAGGACTGACCCAGGAAGTGCAACGGTGCTAAACCGCACCGGGCGATGCCACCTGCTGGTGAGGAACACATGGCTTTCGACGTCGTCGTCATCTCACGAGGGGCGGAGAAAAGGTGATTGCAACGGATAAAATCGACTGCACGAGCAACATACCTACAGCGACGCCCCTCTAGGTGCATGACCCTGACCATCACAGCCCAGCAAGCTTCAACGTGTCTTCCTCCGCCTCCGGACCTACAGACGCAGGAGCCTCCCTCGCAATCGTGCTCTCCCCATCCGCGAGCGCGACCGGTGGTACACTGGGATCACCCGTGTACTCCCGCACAGCCTCGCCGCGCTGATTCTTAAAAAAGACGACGTCGCCCTCGGGCTCGATGAACGTGCACTGCGTGAACGAGCGCCAGAGCGCGTACAGCGTCGGCTGACCACAGAGCGGTCAGTAAGAGCGCGTCGCGGTGCATAGATGCTACGGCGTACCGTAGAGTCGTAGCAGTAGTACTCCCCGAGGACGGGCTTGATCGCCTCCGTGACTTGGGGGAGGTTGTCTGCGCCCGGACGTAGTCAGCACATGTGTTCCGAGGTGCACGCGTGATGGGAGGAGATATTTACAAAAGGGCACGGTGACGAAGAAATGGTGCGCGACGTGGTCGTGTGCGATCTGCGGGCGTCATCAGCATGAACGACAGCACTAAGCCAAGCATGCCTGGATAGATTGACAGAAGACGTACTCCATGCCAGAAGAAACGCCCGACCCAGCCGAAGACGGGCCTGTCGACGGTGGCAAGCGCGCCTCGAGCGAACGTCCACGATTTCTGCGAGACAGAGATGTAGTGTGAGTTCGCGAACGCCATCCGTCAATTGCGAGATGTCTGCAACGCACCTCGCGGTAATAAGGCACAGTGGGGTCGCTGTGCTGGAGGTACGTGAACATGACGATCCAGTTGTGCGCCCACTACACGCGTCGAGTTATCAGCATACAGTCGGAACCAGAAGCGCAAAGAAGGACATACGAGCCACGGCACGAAGTATAGGTTCCACACGTTGCTGGAGCTCGTTCGGTACGACCAGACAGCGAGGAAGGTGATCATGCACCCGATCGCGATGTCTGAGACGATTATGGAGGTCCCTGCGGAGACATCGCGTCAGAATGGTGATGCGCACGCGAGGGGGCGAGAACGCAAGCTTACTATCTTGTGGCTTGAACAGCTTCGACGAGGGCTTGTAGTGGCTCGTCCCCGGGGGATACTTCGGGTTGCCCTTGCGGTTGTGACTGAAACCTAGGCGTGAGTGCATTCGACGGTACGACACAGCAAGAACGTACATCAGGTACAACTGGAATCCTCTGCGAGGTCAAATATCATCAGCATCAGTCCGCAGAGAGTCATGACGCGGATGCGGGTCACTCACAGGAACTGCCTGATGACCATCTTGAAAAGCGTGAAGAGCGGCGTCTCCTCGATGAGCTCCCTGTAGTCCATCGGTGTGGCGACCGCAGCATCGGGGAGCTTGAGGTCAGTTCGTGTGAACGGATGATATGTCTCGTCTCGCGCGAGGTTGTTTGCTCCTTTCTGCATCGACGCGTCAGCACAAGACTCACGAAGGCAGATTCGTGAAGTGCATACGTGGTGGGAGCGATGAGTGATCCGCCATGCGAAGTACGGTGTCAGGACGAACGTATGGAGGCCCATTCCCAGTACCACGTTGACCCACGAGTACGGTGAGAGCGCATCGTGACCGCACTGAGAGGTGTGATGAGCGCCGCGCATTCGGCAAACTCGCGAGATCCTACCTCGTGACCTGATGGATAGTATTAGCGAATGTGGGTCCAAAGTTGGTCCACACGCACCTAGCGTCCACATTCCCGCGAACGCCACACTCTGCCAGAACCAGTATCCCGCCCAGAGCACCCACGTCATCGCTACTCTGTATGTCGACCCCAAGCCAAGCGATGTGGTGACATTGAACGCGATGTGGCCGATGCGGGTCGCAAAGATGTAGAAGAGCACGCTCAGGGCGATGTGCCTGCCGACGTAGAAGAGGCTCTTCGTTGTGCTCTTCTCGAATAGATGGCGTGGGACTGCGGCGTGGACGTCCTTGATTGAGATCGTGGGCGGGACGAATTGAGTACGCTTCTTCCGCTCCTCGTACTCTGGCGCGTCGCGAACGAACCAGGACAACAAGCCCGGACGTTGGGAGGGAGGAGACTGCTTGGCGCCGGACGCGACTGTCTTTGACATTGCTGAGGAGACAGGCAAGCCAAAGGCTGCAGAAAGAGCGGGGATTAGGCCAGAGGTCGCAGCTTCCACGAAGGCTCAGGCTATATATACCAGGACGAGATGGGGCCCGGTCCGCCTGTCGCAGAACTGTCTTCGTGGGAGTGCACCGCGCTTGTTCTGACTGTATTCTTCGTTTCCCATGGAGGTACAGCGAAGTCCAGGGGCCCGAGCCTAACGCCAAGCTCTATTCCTGACTGATGTGGGAGCGACGGCGGTAATGACCGCTCGGTGTCTGTCAATTTGAGCATGAATGAATGAAATGTGATCAGCGCAGAAGTCCAAGATACACTCACACATCGAGCATTGACTCTACCCGGAGAAGCGTGCGTGCACGTACACCCGTGGCGGCCGCCATGCGATGCGCAGTTCGGAGCCTCTACATTCGCAAGACTCTAAAACCTAGATATCGGCAGTGTCCGCAATCTGAGCCTCAACATTTTGCTTAATCTCTGTATGTTCGGCTTGTTTGCCCTCTCTTACACTGGGTCTAACCGGACGCATCATGCCATATACTGGTGCTGTTTGTGTTGACGGCGGAGGTGGAAGTGAGAAGTTAGAACGAACAATCGTAAGCGCCGGTACGAGGAGCGCTCGAAAGACGCATAACGTAAGCGTCGTTAGGGCAGGCGAGCGGTCGACACTCACGGAGTAACAGTCTCTTGAAGTTGTCGCAACTCGTCCCCCTCGTCCTCGCTCCTGATATCCTGCTCAGATCACGCTGCCCATAACCTCTGGTGGTTCTACTGATGCTATGCAGGACATCAGTCCAGCTTATGTCGCTCTGACAGCTCGGCTACTCGAGGTTCCGGTCTGCTCATACGGGCTGAAAACCTGACATCTTCTTGTAATCCGTCTTTCAAGTCCTGTGCAATCTATGCTGCGCTGCTCTTGTGGAGATTGCGCCTTTTTCTTTAGCTATAACGACTCTATGCGACTGCCAATCATCAAGACCACAGTAATTTGGTCGTCGATTCTCAGGCCTCGCGCTCCAGAAACTGCGTTGTGGGGGGCCCTCGCATCATCGGCTCGCGCTATAGAAGTCTGGTAGCTCTCGCTGCAGGTGAGTGACTTTCCATGCGCAGAATGTGAGTTCACAAACAAAGGAGGAGGCTACGGAACGCATGGCCTGACCGTAATTCTGCTCGATCAGCGGGCGCCGGGGTTCTCATGTGCAACCGAGACGACTTTCTGTATCTGCTTTTGCAATCGATATTTCTGTGTCCTCACGTTCTGCTCGCTGGGAGATTCCTGAATCGAGAGGCCCGGCGATCCCGGCTGCTGTGTCTCGAGTCTGAAAGCGATCGACCACCGTCTCTCTACCTGCTGGGCAAGCGACTTGTACGCCAAGGTACGCCAAAGGTTCCAGCATGTATGGGTTGTCTGCGAGATGGACAGCACGGGTCAGATGCCCCTCGCTCGGACGCAACACCCAGGCAAGAGGTTTGTTCAGACTCCTCGCTCCGTCAGGCAGTCTAGGTAAGTCACAAATGCTCCATGACCATCTATGCCGATGCAACCCCTGAACTCCGCCCTGCTCATTCCTTAGTTCATCCTGGCACTGAAGGTGAGTAGAGAACGAATAAAAGGAGTGCGCTCGCATCGACGTCGGTCACAAAGCCAGCCACCCCTTACGTCGCCGACCAGGCTGTCCCGCATGAGCTCTTTGGCCCGCTTTACACCTAATCGAAGATGCGTTGCATAGATTGCTCGTCCTTGTCCCGCTGTCGTTCGCGATGTCCGAGGCTCAGTGGATTCAGGAGTCGCAATCCTCCTGGGCCGACCAAACCGGTGCGCCGTGCTTTCCATGACATCCCCCTCGCCACGGATTCTCTGGAACCCACCGAACTTCCCTCTAGCTAGATCTCTGAGAATAATTGCTCATTCACATGCCGTCGTCCAGTGCGCACGGACCCCTCCACGGATCCAGCCACCCTCCGCTGTTCGGCTCAACAAGCGCTCGCGGCTGGCCGGTCAGCCTCTTCACGAATATCAACCTCGCCTCTCGCTCGTCTCCTCCTTCACCCCTACCACCCCCTCCCCATAACCCCGAGTGCGCGACACTCGGGCAGCTGCGTCAAAGGCCGAAGTGCGGGCGTGGCACGAACAGCTCGTATACTCCGCCAAAATGGTACGTCTTCGCTTTCACTTCCACTGCTCGACGCTCCTCAAGACGAGGCTGACGCTGCGAGACAGGCGCGATGTTTCGTATAGACAAGTACCCTGCAAGACAAAGCCTCAAGCGTACGAGCTTTGGGGCCCCGCGCTGGACCCCAGGGGAGGGGGGCCGCCGCGGACGCGGTCAACACCCGCCGTTCTGGTATGTCGTCGCTTCTCTCAGACGACGATGCGCATGCTTACAGGGGCGTGCGTCGCAGGCGTGGAGTGTTCACGCCTCGGTCCCACAGGAGTTTGTATGGTTCGCCTCAACGGGGCGTAGCTGCCAACGCGGCTCGCCGAAGAGACCGAAGACACGAAGATGTACGTGGTTCAAGACCTCCTTCGCGGATCAAGGTCTTCCTCCTCGCGGATCAAGACCTGCTTCCTCGCGGATCAAGACCCTCTGCGTCGTGATTCACGACGTCGCTTCGCGGTTCAAGACCTTCCCCTTGCGGTTCAAGATCCCCTGGCGATTCAAGACCCTCTCCGTGGACCAAGACCTCCCCTTCCCCTCCAGTCCACGACCTCTCCTCTCCTCGCGCCTCAAGATCGCTCCTCTCTTCGTGGTCCAAGACTTTCTCTATACGCCCCCGACGACGTCCAGACTCTCGCAACGCACCGGATACGTTCAAGCTCTCCGACCGACGCGCATCCCGGTTCTCGGTTCTTGTGGGTGGTGTGTAGGCTAGGGTATTTCTAGGGGACAGGACTCATCGCGGCTCCCACGTTCAGTACCTGCCTTACTGCGGGGAAGCTCACGGCGCTGCGGCTGTATTGCATGTTCGTTCTTCGGTGTGTTCCTCTTTACTGTACTTAGCGAACCAGTTCTCGATTGTAATGCACTGTATGTCAAAGTCGAACCTCAGATGATACTATTGATATTGTGCGAAGTTGGAGTGTTAGGGCCATACGAGAACCTGCGATCGCGGCGTGCTGCGTCTCTTGCCAAACTTAAATTCTCGAGCCTACTTTCGTTCGGGAGCTTGGGGACAGTCGTCTCAGCGACGTTTCGACCCGCAGCCAGCCCGGAAACGTCCTATAGATCGTCAGCGTCCCCGGACCCCGCACGGATGGATCTCTCTCGCAGTTTCCCTTCTGCATGTCGTCTGCTAATAGGAGCCGATAGCTAGTGGTCAAATATCTGTTCATGCTACCTTATGGGTGTATAGGGATTGTATACTGTCGCATATCCTGAGACGCTTCTGGCTCGGACGCGGACGTCCGTGCCCCGCGGCCGTCAGACGAACGAGTAGGCTCACATTCGGATTTGGATGGTTGGTAACGGCTGACCTTCTCATGGTATGAAAACACCACCTCATCATAAACTACATCATAATTCGAGCACATTCGAAGAGTAGTAGGTCATTGGCAAGGAGAGTTGACGAGCGACGTCGACGACTCGGTCGTGCCGAGTCCGAGCAGCCTGAGGAATCGCCGCCGCGGCGATCCCATCCTGCCTCGAGGCAAGGATTACGTAACAATGAACATCCCCCTTTCGAGACAAGTGTGGTTGCTTTCGACGGACGTTGTAGTCGTCCACCTGGCCGTGGAGGTTGCCTGTGTGGCGTGCCCAACCGCAGTCACTATCGTCCACACTTCGGTTACAGCATGTCTTCTGACGGACCGCCATGGTTTGTCCTGGACCCCGCGTCCGGCGAGATCAAGATCCTAGACATTCCCGAACGACTACAAACGCATCCCGACGTGGTACAGCGCGGAATTGTCCTCCACGACCCGGTGATCCCAGTGAGCTCACAAATCCCTCCCCTTTCGCTACTACTCGGGTCTCAACATCTCGACCAAGGGCGGTCTCTACAGAACAGTGATAAATGAGAAACCGTACGTGGTGAAGATCCTCGATCTCAACACGGAAGAGCTCGCCATCTACCGACGTCTGCTCCCGCTCGACCCGGCCTCGCCAAACCACACCCTTCCGTCCGAGATTGGCGAGCAAGGCCATCCGCTGCTCATCATGCCCCACATCTGGGATATCCTCTTACTCTCGAACGTCGAATCCAAGTGGACGCTATACGAATTGTTGGGGTTCTTCTTGCAAGTCGTCGAGGTGAGTCGCATGCACGCCCTGGCATCGTCGTCCTCTGCGTACTGACTTGGCGGTATAGGGCGTGGAATTCCTCCACCGTCAACATATCGCCCACATGGTGCGTACCCCCTGCGCAGACTACGTTCTCCGCTGCTCGAAGCTGATGGATCCCGATGACGCCAGGACATATGTGCGGCAAATGTCCTGGTGGCGACGCCCAATGCGGCGCGCAAACACAAGTGTCTAGTCTCGGGCAAGATTTACATCATCGACTTCAATTCAGCAAAGCAGTTTGCGCTAGGCCCGGGGGAGCAACCCGCGATACTGCTGCCTTCGACCCAAGTGAAGCCACCGGAGGGCATACACCACTTCGATCCTTACTCCTGGGACGTGTACTGCATCGCAGACGTCCTCAAGGAGATCATGAAGGTTTGCATACGCGTTATACCTGCTTATAATGGTACTGACGTGCGATTTCTTCGCTCGGTCTTGCAGGTGGACCCACATCAGCCACCGCCTTGGATCGCTCGACGCTACGTGCAGTGGCTGGTCGGAAAGGAGCGCGGATGCACGGGGCCCTGCCGTTGTCGACCCACAGCACGTAGGGCACGTCAGGTTCTCCAACTGCTTCGCGTTGTGGTGTACCCTCTCTATCTCTGCGTACAATTAGCCTCGCTTTCTTTCGGGGTGTCGACAGCTTGTCTTTCACGAGGCTGAATTCCTGCTCCTCCGAGGTCCGGCGAGTCATGACATCGAGACGCGCTGGTACTCACCCGCCCTTGTGCAACATTTGATACCCCAGTACCTTTCTTTGTTACGACTACCAGAGCTGCTCCTGGCCGCAGAAATGACGCTGCCATGCATCCGAGAACGGCGTGTGAAGAGAGCGCATGTGCACATCAGTGACTCGACAACGGGCCCAGACTGCGAGGTGAGCGGTGGGCGTATCGAGGCGATCAGCGCGAGGCCAGGCTGCTCTGCATTCGGGAGAGTGTAGACTATACACTCCGGGTTCCGGCACGACTAGCTGATGTCCGCTCGTATGGCATGCCTCGTGTGTGCAAGCCGTCAAGCTGCATATCACCGCGGGGGGCGCCGATCCTACGGTGAGTCAACATCGCCCGATTCGTAGGACGTGTGATATCAGGCCCAGCAAAAGCGCGTTTTTCGGTAGATTAGAGCTAAGAGTACGCCAGGTATTCCCAGATTAAGAGAGGCTTGGCTGGTCTAGCCCTGTCTCCCCGCCAACTTCGAGCGTGAAGCACGAGTTTCGGATAGCCAGGCTGACTCGGACCACTTCCACCACTGTCATGACACAAGCATTGCCAAAGACACAGTTGCAATTTCATGCGTACAGAGAAATTGTATATGTTAGAGAAGCGGCGTATATATTCTGAGATGCAAGAGCGGTTGTGATTTGGTAGGAGTAACTGTTGGAAGGACAACAGACTGTAGGAGCAGAGTCGGGGAGGGCCGTTCGGACTTGGCCGGATTAAGTCCCACGCCCTGCATCAGCATAGTTACGCGCATGAGCGCCTACGTGTACACGTCGGCCGTCGAGTCGGTTTTCTCTCGCTCTTTGCTCTTGCTTTGACTTTCGACGTCTCCTTCGCTCCTGCCCAGAATTCATTTCAGCCCACGGTTCCGCTCCAGCGTCCTTCAGGGTACTACGGAACGCTCTCAGTATCTCTGGCAGCGGTACTCTTAAACTCGCGCTTTACCACCTCAGACATTTCCAATATTTTGCCCGACGACCCAGGCCGGTTCCCTCATCAACACTCGGGCTAACCGAAGAGAACGCTGCGAACGGCTCGGAGCCATACTGTAATACTGGGTAGGCTCTGTACCACTCTTTGGATGTGCATCCTGCTTCGTGTGTCGCATCTCTGTCATCCCGAAGGTCACACTCCCGCATCTCCTCGTCGTCGGCCTCCGGAAGCTCCTTCTGAAACAACCGCAGTGCTCAGGCCTTTCTGCTTTTATTTTATTTTACGCATGGATGATGTGTTCCAGATGAGCCAATCTCGTCGGTTCAAGGTGGGTCCAGCTGGAGGGATGTCGTATTCTGAAGGGTCGTCCACGCTTTGCTGTCCCGACATGCAAAGTAGATTCTTCTGTATAATATTCTACGACAACTCTCTCGAAGAGCTACTCTTGTACCAGATCCTCGGTGGCCTGGGTCCGGCACACAGCTGCGTTATTTCTTCGAGATTCTCAGCCAAGTGCGACCTCCCTCTTCACGACTTGCGGGAGGGATGACACACTGTGGTTCGAATCTCAAGGCGTGTTCCGCATGTTGCATTGCGTGCTGCGTTGGACGGGCCACTTCGTGGCGCAGGCGGGGGCATGTTTCACAGCTACTCCTAGTTCCAATAGCTACGAGATTTACGGGTCATACTGAGATATGAGGTCGATAGGGAGCGCACACTGCGGCTCCGTACGCGTCAACGTACAGGTCTGCCACAAATCGTGCACCTCCTACAAACTGGTACGCTGGCCACACTGACCTGCACACATTACTGTGGAAGTGGCTGGCTCTTAGATCTGGGCTAGTTCTCAACGCCGTACTGTCCGCGCACGGACCTCTGCGTCCAGCCACCTCTGCTGTTCGGCTCAACGAGCGCTCGCGGCTAGCCGGTCAGCCCCTTCACGAATATCAACCAGGCCTCTCGCTCATCCCGTTCTTCACCCTACCACCACCTCCCCATAACCCCGAGTGCGCGACACTCGGGCAGCTGCGTCAAAGGCCGAAGTGCGGGCGTGGCACGAACAGCCCGTATCCTCCGCCAAAATGGTACGTCTTCGCCTCCGCTAGCACTCGACGCTCTTCAGGACGAGGCTGACGCTGCGGGACAGGCGCGATGTTTCGTATAGACAAGTGCCCTGCAAGACAAAGCCTCAAGAATACGAGCTTTGGGGCCCCGCGCTGGACCCCAGGGGAGGGGGGCCATCGCGGACGCGGTCAACACCCGCCGCTCTGGTACGTCGTCGCTTCTCTCTGACGACGATGCGCATACTGAAAGGGGTGTGCGTCGCAGGCGTGGAGTGTTCACGCCTCGGTCCCACAGGAGCTTGTATGGTTCGCCTCAAGGGGGCGCTGCTGCGAACGCAATGCGCCGAAGAGACCGAAGACAGAAGACTCCTCCGTGGTTCAAGACCTCCCTCCTCACGGTTCAAGACCTCCCCTTCCGTCGCGGTTCAAGGCCTACTCCCTCGTGGTTCAAGACCTCCCATCGCGGTCCAGGTCCCCCTTCGCGGTTCAAGACCCCCCCTTCCGTCGCAGTTCAAGACTTCCCCTTCGCGGTTCAAGACTACCCGTCGTCGTTCTTACATTTGCGCCGACGTCAAGACGCTCTCAATGGATGAAGACGTTCAAGCACGACTCCATAAGTCAGGCGACCGAGGCGGACCCTTCGCGGTGCAAGTCCTCTCTCGTCTGTCTTCAAGACGTCTCCTCCACGATCATCCCACCTACGGGCCAACGACGTCAAGACGATCTCGAAGGGCGACGCGTCCAAGCTCGACATCGCAAGCCAGGCGACCGATGTTACGGACCGCGCTTCTTGGTTCTTGAGGGGGTGTTGACTGGGGTATTTCCCGGGGACGGCACAGGCCTCATCGTGGCCCCCGGGTCTAGTACCCGCCTTACTGCGGGGAAGCCAACTGCGCTGCGGCTCTACTGTATCTCGTTTATCGCTGCGTCGTGAGCTTACTGTACATCTCTATGACATGGTATATGAGAATTCGTGCAAGATACGTCGTGCGCAGTGTTTGGACTTCCGATGCGACGGCGCTTCTTGCGAGCACAGTCAACGCTCACCAGGCGCATCCTTAAGCCAATTGTCCTCAAGCAGCTCGGAGAGTGTCTGTCTCGACGCCGAGCCGACCCACCTGTACCTCCACACGGACGCGCCCATTGCTTTGTATTCCTCAAGCATCATCTCGCCACGCACCCACTCGTCGTAACGGAGCTCCATCTCGAGCAGTCGACTCTTCTCCGCCCGACCGACGTTGCGATTTACTAGCGAGTGCGCGGGATCGACAAATGCATCGAGAACTCGACGGTGGCGTCGAGGTGCAACCAGAGATCGGGGGCACAGCTCTCCAGGAATGCAGAGGCGGCGCTGTAGTCAGCGCGACGAGCCTTGAGGTCCACCACTCGGTGGTGCTTTGGGAGAGTCCAAATGCCCGTGGCATGTTCTCGGCCGCCACGACGCGCGATGCGCAATTCCTCCCTTGATGCAGACTCACCTCTAGCCCGGAGACGTGCCAATGCTCCCGGTCTCCACGTTTCGGGGGCTGTGTGAACGCCGCGTTCCCTGTCGCGGCGCCCTGGACACGCGCTGGTCTGCTGAGCCCGAATCAGCTTCTATCAGTGCGGTCATCTGGGAAGTCCAGCCTCCATGTGGTGCGCAGCGTGCGACAAGAGCCTACGAACACAGTGGGAATAACGTCCAAAGAGGGGTGTGCCTGCTCTTCCCCGTTACGGTATACTTGCCAAAGCAGGCGCAAACAAAGGGCCCGGAGGTGGCGTCCTTGGCCGATGTACGATTCCCCATCTTTCCCATGTTCCTACCCCTTCACCGTCCGTGGGCGACCGCCGGGACTTCATCTGTCACCCCCGCAGACGTCGATCCTCACCTCGATAATTGTGCGGCGACTCGGACGCTTCTCGGGAGCGATCCAGAAGCCATTCGAACGTTCAGGCTGAGCACGCCCCTCCGTCGCCGTCTTCTCAAGTGATGGAGCGTGCCTGCTTGGGCGGCCATCGATACGCCCATTTTAAAGTCAGCCGAGTACACGAATGCGGACGTGCTTTTGTAAATCCCAGTCCGGTGGCCGCACTTGTTCGCACGGAGAAGCACCGTGCCATCTCCTCGTCGGAACGTATATAAACCTCTGCCGCGCCCATCCCCTCTTTCCCTCGTACCACCACCTCCCCGCACTTGCATCTCGCTCAAGACTCTGTCCTCTTCACGCGTATCTGACGACAACAACGGCAACATAGACATACGCGTCTGAGACGCCACCGTTCTGTAAGTCGCCCACATCCCTAACGCCACCGTCCTCGTATTGACCACAAGACGTAGTATCTGCAAGTCCTCCTGTCCTATTGATGTGAGTGGTACGTGCATCCGTTTCTGACCTCTCGACTCTCAACACATGCTAATCGGATGGCTAGTCCGGTACAACTCCGAGGTCGATGTTGCGCCACAACGACCCGTAGGAGTCGCTGTGTTCGAATGGTGCGTGGCTGTCCTCGACCATCGTTGAACCATCGGCTCACTGTAGCCATTTAGTATGTGATCGTCCTTGAAGTCGTGAGTGCATGCCCAACTGTGACCACTGCGCCACTTCACTCAACGTCCTCCGCCGCAGACCGCACTGCGGTATCCTCCCACGTCCACATCGCATGCCGCCAAGTTAGTCGCCCTCTTTCTCTTATCCTACGCGCTTACTACACCCCACTCCAGGTTCGATGTCAGGCTCAGCCTCCTGCCAACGCAGATGTGCTGAGCCTGTGGATGTTCCCCGGGCCTGGCGGAATTTGACGCCACAGTGGCGTTGTTCGTGAGTTCTTCTTCTTTCGCCGTTCGCGAGACCGCCGTCTGACTCGGAGCCATCCGCCGTAGCTCTCCGGTCGATGGCAAGCGCCCCTCAAGGGCAGCGGGACGTGCTTGATGCCGTCCTGCCAAAGTCCGCGGCCTCGTTGCCGCGGCACCTTCACAAACGACGTGTGCGTCGCTGGATATGCGTGGGTGCAGTCCGGACGCACAACGGCTCCGATGTAGGGTGGTCTCGCCGGGGTGGCATTTGCTCACCCGCGGCAGGCTATGCTTGGTGTGATCCCCCACGGGGGGCTGTCGGGCTGCGCCAGACTCTCTGCGGAGGTCACGAAGGTGCTTCAGCTACACCGAATTCGAGACCTGCGCGCTGCAAGGGATGGCTGGCCACCCCCATGCGTAGTGTGCAGCTCGCCCGATGGCGTCCGTGCGCAGTCACGGCGTCGTTGGTGCCGCCTCGCGTCGCTCCGGGTCGCTCCCGAATGTGGCGCGCGGCGGTCCTGGTTGGATTGGCGCGATTGGGTCAAGACGCGGACCTGGTATGGCGCGATTGGATCAAGACGTGGACCGTGGTATGGCGCGAATGGCGGCAAGACGGGTCCCGGGCCTCGAGGATTATTTTATTTTATTTTATTTTATTTTATTTACGCGGACAAGACCGTTTATTGGACCGGGCGACGACGGACGACCGTATTGGCCTCAAGCGGGGCTACAGGGTGCCGCATCAGTCGTCGGGTGCGACGCCCTGCAGTCTCCCCGGGGATAGCGCAGGCCTCACCGTGGCCCCCGGGTCTAGTACCC
Organism: Trametes sp. AH28-2; assembly: GCA_001304625.1. Classification (NCBI taxonomy): domain Eukaryota; kingdom Fungi; phylum Basidiomycota; class Agaricomycetes; order Polyporales; family Polyporaceae; genus Trametes; species Trametes sp. AH28-2. Next base: position 113,145 of record KQ464112.1, read on the forward strand.
GCCGTAAGGCGGGGAAGCCAACTGCGCTGGTGCTTGGTCTTGCTTCCTGAGACTGCGTGCGGCGACTCGTACGTCCGTGTCCCTTGCTCCTGCGTACGCTTCGTCACTCATAGCGCGCTCGACAGGTCCTGTCCTCTCGCGCTCGCTGCTTCACCGATGGCTAGACGCGACCGCGTCTGCTCTTTGACTGCATTTAAGTTCTAACACCGATGTTACCGCCGCACGTCTCTTCTCTCTTGTGTCTGTTGTATATTGCCACGCTTGTATTTACCTTTCAGCGCATTACGAGTGTCGCGAATGCTTATTAGACTTCCCCTTTCATCCGAGTTGTGCGCTCTGGACATCAACTTGAAGATACGCCGCCTTGCAGTCTGGCTATGGCTTCGTCAGTCTTGGCGTTCTGGCAACCGCGCCGCACGTCTCTTCAGCTTTGCGTGCGTTGTGTATCGACACTCTTGTATATGTTCTGCAGCGCACGAGCATCGAAGACTGCATATCAGTTAGCAATCTCGACCCGAGGTATACGTTGTGGCCTGCCAGTGAAGACCTCGACCATCAACTTCATGCGAAACCCGACTTCAGGGCGCGTCCATATCGGCTTCACGTCTATTCCCAGTCTTCCTCCCAACTCGCCTCGACTCCCATTGCCTGACCATCGGTTACTCACCACAGCATTGCGCCACTTCCTCCGTTTACTCTGCTTGCATGGCCAGTGACATCGCCCAACCGCTCGACTCAAGGAATAACGACTACCGCTCGCTACGATCGAAGCCTAGTAGACTCGTTCTCTGCATTCTTGGAAGGCACGAGTGCGCCCCACCGCACAACATGGATCAAGGTGTACCATACGGTCAACGTCCGCAACCGAATATATCAAGAAATACGAATCATATAGAGCAGTCAGCCAGGCCGATATAGAAAACGAAGCTTACGACGACGACGCGCCCATGGCCATCTCGTACAACTTCGCCTTGTCGCCGCTCTCATCCACCAGCGCGCGGAGCATCCCCTTCTCGTTTTTGAGCAGCTCGCTTGGCTTTCCGAACTCGACCTAGGAGAGGCCATATGCATCAGGAACCCACGGGAACGCGATCCGCGGAGCGAGCACTCACAATACGCCCTGCGTCGAGGACCATCTATAGATAAGAATAACGTCAGTGAACCGAACATTGGGAAGTATGGCCGACGAGAAGGGGCAACGCACGATTTTATCGGCATCCATGATCGTCTGCAAGCGATGCGCGACCGTCAGCAGGGTGACGTCCTTGCCAAGCTCGGTACGCAGCGACGTCTGGATAATCGAGTCCGTCTCGTAGTCTGGAAATCTACGTGAGCATCGTGCGCTCGCAACCTACGATGTCAGAACGAACCAATGGCGGACGTGGCTACATGAAGTACAGATAAGCAATTCGCTTCGCATAGACACACAACTGAAGACGCACCCTCGTCGAGGATCAACAGCTTGCTCCTCCGAACGATAGCCCGAGCGAGGGCGAGGATCTGTCGCTGTCCGACAGACAGGTTTGCGCCTCCTCCCGCGATCTCCGTGTCGAGAGTGATGCGGGACTGGTCTTCTTCGTTCTGCAGATTGAAGAGTCCTGCGGACCGTAGCGCATCATTGAGGACGGCATCGTCATGCTCTGAGAACGGGTCGAGGTTCTGGCGCAGAGTACCGCTCAGAAGCTCCGGCTATCATGCATCGCGTGAGCGTAGGCCCTGCTTCAGCGATAACGAGGAAACGTAACGAACCACTTGAGGAATGATAGTCATACTGGAGCGCAAGGCGTCCAAGTTGATCTTCTCTGTCAGCAGCCCATCGTAGCGTACGTTGCCCTCTGTGAGGATGCAGCGCAGCAAGGACAACGTAAGCGAACTCTGCATGCTTGTCAGTGGTGAGCGAGACGCTGGAAACCGGATCATGCGCACCTTTCCGCTCCCAGTGCGACCGACGATGCCGATCCGCTCGCCGGAGGCCACCTCAAACGATACCTCGTGCAACACCTTGGGACCATCCTACAATGTTCGGAAGATAAGTATCAATTCGTTTGAAAGACTGCGAAGACGCACCTCTGAGTAGCGTGCAGACAGCTTCTCGACTTCAAGGTGTCCGCTTGCTGGCCAGTACGCAGGCGGTACGCCATCAGGGGTATTTTTGGGTTCTTGCTCGATGAGGAGGTACTGCTGAATACGCTCCAAACTATAGAAACAGGGATCAGCGTTTTGAAATACGCAAATGTCGTGCACAAACGGTCTGACCTGTTGCCTAGAGAGATATCTCAGCATCGGAAACAAGAACTCAGTGTAACCATGTGCTTACCTGCGATCTCGAACTCATTGAAAATCCTAATCACTGTGAAGATGATAGAACTGAACGCAGCTACAAGAGTGTGGGACGAATCAGGACGGTAGTCAGAACGCAAACGTAGCATGTACTGACCAGCCATGTTCAGAGAGAAACCGGTGTCAGACGCGCTCAGTTTGGACACGTAGGTGAGATAGATAGCAAGGCCGGTGGCGAAGAAAGTCCCGATGAGGTCGATACGTGTGGTGACCCATCTACAGTCATCTTATCAGTGAGGATAGTCGACAGAAGGCAAATCTGACTGACCGTTCGAGGTTCTGGTGCGTGATAGACACTCGCGTGTACCTGTCTATCCGATTATACGAAGTCTTCTTGAACGCCTCTTGAGCGCTGTACGCCCTGACCGATGCTGTGGGGATACTATGAACATGACACACGTATTATCGTAGACGCTGCACTCACTGATACCTGCGATCGCAGCTCCGAAGTGGCTCAACACAGGCGCTTTTGAGTTGCTCAGCTCGCGCTTCACAGACAGCTGCGCCTTCATGTAGATATTGCCGCATGCGCCTCCGGCGACGGTGACCATGATGGCGGGAATGAGGAAGATGGGCGTAAAGAGGACGACTGCGAAGATCTTGAGGAGCATGTACACGACCACTTCAATGAGCAGCTCCATCGTGCGAGCGATTCTGTTGTCCACTGTGAAGCGATCATTCAGTATCCTGAAGCAGCTGGTTCGCGAGCGTATCCGATTGAACTCACAAGTCTGGATGTCTTCGGTGCACCGAGCAATAATGCGCGCCGTCGGTGTTTTGTCGAGCCACCTGATATCCCGGCTCGATCAGTTCGATCCAGGCGCGACAAAGCTACGCTAACGTACCGCAGAGTAGTCCCTAGCACAGAAGTAACCAGCTTCTGGTGCACGATCCTCGCAGACCTGAGACTGCCAAAGACGTAGTAGAACACGCAGAACGCAGCGGCACCCATGCCAGCTATGACGAGCAGCGTGTACATGGCCAAATAGCTGAGAAGCGTTAGTCCGACACCGCCTACAGTGTCTGCGACTTGACTCACTGTCCCACTTGTACCTCGCTCGCCGGGTGCTTCTCATACTGAGAGGCCCAGTATCCGAGATACCAGGTCTGAGTCACGCGGATTAGTGGAGATCTAAAACGATACGATACGTAGATGTACTCACCTGGATGGTGCCGATGGAGTGTCTGGCGATGTGTCCGCTCATGTAGATGAGCCAGAACAACACCGGTCGCTTCGACATATTCCAGATGTACAGTTTCACTAGCAGCGCCATCAATACTCCGAGGAACGGGGACGTTCTTGGCACTCACAGGCTGCCCATCCGACGTGTCCATCTTCCCTCTCTTCTGCAACGACGAGCTTACCCGCGATCTGCTTGGCTTCGACATCCTCGGGCTTCTCCACGTCGACCTCGTCCTCGGCTTTCTCCAGCTCTTGGTTCTCCTTGTTAACCTCTTCCAGCAGCTTCGAGTCTCGCGCGAGCGCACTGGCGAGCGTGCCTTGACTGAGGATGCGTCCGTCCGAGCCCATGTCGACGACATAGTCTGCAACGGGGCTGACCATAGCAACGTTGTGCGTCTGTTTCAGGTACGTTTCAGGGCCTGCTTCACGCAATATCCTGTCATTGTCCAACTCACGACCAGGACGATAGTGCGCCCCTGTAGGAGATCGCCTTTGAGGCACTTGTCGACGATCCACTTCGAGGTGTGTACGTCGAGCGCCGCGAGGATCTGTGGCGCATTAGGATGAGCATTCGTCAGGCCATTCTCACTTGTGCGCAACTCACATCGTCGAGCAGTAGAATTTCGGCGGATGAGTAGACGGCGCGAGCCAGCGTGATCCGGGCTTTCTGTCCACCGCTAAGCGTCTAGTGTGAGCGCGCGTCGTACATATCGTGACGGTGGCGTGCACGTACCTCAATGTGATGCCTTTCTCTCCCACTTCGGTCTGGTCTCCGGCGTCGAACAGGCTAAGGTCGCGCTTCAGGGCGCATTGCTCGAGCACTGGATTTGCGTACTCCACGTCAGGCTCCAGCAAAATGCTACACCAGCACGTTGAACGCACCCTTGTTGTATCGAACTTCGTCGTACGGCGAGCCGAAGAGAATATTGTTCTATACAACTGTTAGACATAGCTCGTCCACTACTAGCACGAGAACGCACCCTGATCGTATCGTTCTGCACCCACGACTCTTGCGCAGCGTACGCCACGCCACCCTCTCTCGGGAGGTTCACGAACGAGTCCGGACCAGAAGGGATATAGTGCATCTCGCCTTCGTTCCGCACTCACGTCAGCCTCATCATAATAACGTCGCAGTGTGTAGACACCGCTTACCGAGCAACGCCATGAGCAAGGACGTCTTGCCCGCACCAGTGGCGCCGATGATCAAGTTGATCTTGCCCCTCTGGAACACCAGCTCCTCGTCCACGCTGAGCACGAACGCGCGCTTGCGCGTGCCGCCAGGCGTGCGCGAGGGCGCCGCGTCCTTAGACCAGGTGAACGACGCGTGGCGGATTCCGATGACGTCCTTCTTGTCCTCAGGGACCGCGTTTGCCAGGATCTCTGCGGCCTCGGAGTCGTTCTCTTCGTCGAACTTGTCGATGAGCTCGGTCTGATGGAAGGTTAGGGAGGTGGCATTCCAGAGAGGCGTTGCGTACTCACGTTCCGCAGGAAGTCGGAGATACGCTCGACCGAGACCTTGGCTAGAGGCGACGCGTTCAGTGATGCACATTCGAACTGGCTGATTACGAGTACTGACCTTGCACGAGCTGAGGAATGACGAAGAAGGTTGCATGCAAGTCGATACGGAGCATATCAAACACTATCCCGCGCAGTCAGCAACTCTGATAAGACGGGCAAGTCGAAGAAGTACTTACCAGACATAGCAGAGAACACCCTAGACGCTGTGTAGAGTATCAGACCCTATCGGCGCCGATAGTACTGCGCTTACCAGTCAACTCCTGCTTCATGATCACAGTCTGCGATGGCGGTCAGCCTCAATTCGTCCATATGGCTTCATGGAGCACTCACGTATGTGAAGAACGTTGACAGCATGATCACGATCGGGATCATATAGCTAAGGAGCAATCGCCGTCAGTAGTATGCCCCCACAGTCCTTGCGACGCCACGTACTTGCACAGGTTAATCGACAAACTAAGCAACTTGCTCTTGCGCACCGCGACGAGCTCCTCCTCACGCTTCTTATCTAGCTGTGCAGCCATGCGTGGCTCCCAGCCGAACAGCTTGACCATGCGGATCACGTTCAGCACTGATATGAAGTAAGCTCATGATCTGCATACGCAGACGAAAGCCGGCGGGATACGCACTCTCAGTGACCGTTTGGACGCGAGCATCCGTCTACGCATACAGAAAAGAAAAATGTAAGTCATAGTCGCGACAGGAAAGAAGAAAGGGACGCACGCGTTTCATTTTCTCGCGTTGGGCACCCTGAATGTGCTTCGTGATGTAGCCGGGCAACGGGAGGGTGAGGATCATCGTGCCCAGGCCAACAAGGGCGCTGAACAATCTCAGTTAGCAGATACTAAGCGCCACAAACGCAAGTTACGTACCTCCATCCGAGGATCTGGTACAGGAAGATGATGCAGAGCGTCACCTGGAAGGGCGCCTCGACCGCTGCAGAGCAGCAACGTCAGCGTGATCTGACCAACGAACGTAGCCAGGGTCAGACGTACTAGCAAAGACAAGCTGCATCGCCAAGTTGTCGAAGTTACTCAAGTCACTCGAGACGAGGTTGTTGATCCGTCCGATGAGATGCTTGTTGGCGCCCTTCTTCTCCTCCGCTGGCTTAGCAGGCTCCGCCCCCTTCGCGGGCGGCGAGCTCTCCAAGGACGCTTTACCCTTCCCCTTGACGGAGCTGGTCGCGCTTGGGGGCACCGCGGTGCTTGAGCTCGCGGTCACGGAGTGCTCGGTCGTCCCCTCCGCGCCATTCTCATCTCCCTGCGAGCCTTCCGTCCCGAGCTGCGACGCGTTGTCTGGAGTGGCGACGGCCGTGCTGACGCTGCTGGGGGCCGTGCTGGTATCGTCATTTGTCTCTGCCTTCATGCGCACCCGCAGGGCATGCTCGAACACGAGTTCGGTCAGGACCGATTGGATGCGCACGCTGAGTCGTGACTGTTCATCAGCAAAGCATCAGCATCATGTCACGTAGGGAAGGGAAGTGGAACGATGTACCTGGTGGTACATAAACCACTGGTCCGAGATGTCCTTGAAGACTCTCCCGAAGAAGAACAGCGCGATCCAGAACCAGGGTCGGACATGGGTCTCTTTTCTGTCGGACTCGAGATAACTGGAAGAAGACGAGCCGGGTAAGCGCGTGCTGATAGATACATGCGAGGGGGAGTCACTTGCCTCAGGAGCTGATTGATGCTGATAGGCGCAGCAAACGCAGCGACAACCTGCGGACAGTCAGCGTACACAAGATTTTTGCAGGCGGGGTTGCACGTACAGCAGTGATTGACATCGCAGCAATATTCAGTAGCTCAACCCCTATCAAGGTGATCAGACGCACAGGACTAGCGAGGGTTGTGCGGACGACTCACGGAAGACGCTGATGAAAATCCATGCCATGTGCCTGCGCGACTTGTTCAGCATGGGATCCAGATGCTGAACAATGTGTGAGCGAGCGGTCTACGTAGGGCACACAATCTGATCCACGTACAGGGAAAGTGCGTCCCACGAGGTTCTTCAAATGGTCGTACTCGGGAAGCGGGGGCAGCATATCGAAGGTCAATCGGGGAATGCGCCACGCGAGCCAGATCAGCGGCTCCATGTACATGTAGGTGAGCAGCGAGATCACCGATGCCGTCTGCTCCGGGTGCAACTCCAGCTTATCCTATTCGTTGAAGGTGGTTCAGTATCTGATCGCGTCCGGTCGATGTTGCGCACGTACCTCGGGGTGGATCGGATAGTATTTCCGAGGGCAGAATAGAGGGATCACAACTCCGCTGAGCGAGAGGAGTGCGACCTTCGCCCATAGCAGGGGTCCCTCATTCGCATCCGCCACAGGAAGGTCCACGGTCGCCATCGGCCAAACATTGCGATACAGGTAGACACCCCAGACGACCGAGAGGATGAGCGATAGATGAACGAAGGCGCGGAAGTTGGCGCCAGCGCTCCCGAATGTGGCGATGGCACTGAGTACAGCGAGATAGACCTGTCCGCGTACGTGAGCCGTCTAAGAATTGTTTCACCACAAGCCACAAGCATCTCCCACATGGTGTCCGGTGAAAAGTTGAAGCAACAGGTAACCCCTCGGGCGAGAAGCCGCGCTTTCGACGACTTACAGCCTTACGTCGAACAAGGGGTACCTCTTGTAACGACTTTCGACCGACCAAAGAAATGCCCGGTGTGAATACTCGAGGAAAATGCTTACAAAGAGGACGATCTGAACCACGTCCGTCGCGGCAAACGGGCCAATGACGCGTGTGTGTTCGTTCGCGTCGCGGAGAGGCGTGAGCACCGATAGCACCAGCAGAGCGATAACACTCAAGAATTGCAAGAGTCTGAAGAGAAAGATCTTGATGCTCCCGACGGATTCGACGCGTCGACCAAAGTAGGAATGACGCGGAGACGCCAAGTGTGCCTGAGCGCTTGAATCCAGGTTATCATCGGGCGACTTTCCCGTGCGAAGGAGGCTGCCGCCGGCAGAAACGAGGAACAGCGCTCCAGAAAACACCCCACAGTAGGCCGGGATGGCTAAGGAATCAAGCCAAGGACTGTTCGTGCATCAATGCGAGTGTTGGGCGTGCGCGTTCGCAGAACTCACCTTTGGCTAACCGACGCGATGGTCACGCCGGAGGCCGTGAGAGGTATCTGCGGGAGTTCTCTGAGCCAATCCAGGGGACGACTCATGGTGAACGGTCGCGAATGTCGGCCTTGGGACTCGTGGTGGTCGTCAGTGGTCAAGGAGGGTTGGACAGATGCGGAGCCGCGCGTACCGCTCAACCTTGAAAACCACCATCAATTGACGAAAGCGCTCATGTCAGGCTTTCCCAGCGTGACTCGCGGAAGCGGTACCGTAGCGATAGCGTGGTTTCCGACAACCACGGACAGCCTGATGTCTCGGTTCATGCAGTGTTCATGGGCAGGTACCTCGCCGTTCGAATTCTGCGAGATCGATGGCGACATGTACATATGTAGATGAGAAATCCGAGTCTCTCTGCATACACACCTATCCTCAGCTCCTCGATACTTCCCACCAACGTAGTTATCGTCGTCGAGCAACGCCGCGCAGTCCTGGTAGAGATAAGAGACGGAGGAGGTGGTAGCGGGAGCACATGGCGCGTGCCGATGCGCTCTCACGCGGGCCCTCTCCCTACAAGCGCCCATGCAATGTGGCAGTGCGTCCCAATGGGGTAACTACGATCGCAAACACCTCGTCAACGAGTGGCGCAGCACGATCATTCTGGAGGGTTTCCTACGAATCCTATCGGCCTGGACTCGGTCGTCCTCCACGTGGATCCTCCTGCTCTAGGAAACTCTACAGTGACTCTCTGACTAGACGGATGACTGAAGAAGCGGTACCCAGCAAGAGCTGTGTGTACGCAGAAATTTTCAACTTGAACGCGGCGCTCCCTCAAAGCCCAACTGCGACACCGAAGGCGCTTCGCTATTCTATATATATGCTAATCACACAAAAGATCCAACGCGTCATACATGTAAGGATTCTGAGATGATACCGATGGTCCGACCACAAGAGACAAGTCCACGAACACGAAAACCGGCGAGACTGCGCTTCAATGGGGAAGAGCTATCTGTGCGACCCACTCCCAGACGCCTAGGCCAACATACCCCTTCCTGATAGCCACGATATGCACCTTATCCAGGAAACCGAGGAACTGCGACAGTTTGTATGCCTGAGCTTGCGCTGCTGCGTCTGAGCGAGGCAGCTCCTTCGGTACCTCGTGTATCTGCCATGCAGAATCTCATGTTAGTGTATGATATGCAACGGCAAATAGTTCGCTGACCCCATAGACCCACTGGAAACGGAGAAATTGGCTCGCGACGCCCCAAAGAAGTTCGCTCAACCAAACCTGATCTTCCGGACGCGAGAGCTTCTTCCTAAGCGCTGCATTGATGCGAGGCTTTGTTTGATCGAAAGGATGAGCCATATCCAACAGAGAGAAAGCGGAGACTACTGACCTTCCCCGGCAGCGCCACCGGACCCAAGCGCATGGCCGGCCCCGGGACCCATTGGCACACGCAGATCTGCGTCAGAGCCGGCGACACCGCGCGAATCAACGCGTGCGAGACGACGAAGGCACCGTCTTGACCCCGGGTCACGATGCTCCCCAGCTTGATCGGCGCCGGAAGCTTGATCCCCCATTGCGCCTCGATGTCCTCCGCGAGCGGGACGAGCGAGTATCCTCGGGGTACGTTCAAGTGTCGCGCTTCCACGCTTCGGAGCTCCGTTTTGCTCAAGGGCCTATGCAGCGCCCCGAACATTTCCTCCCAGCTGGCTGAATCGCGCCCGGGGAATATGGGTGAGTAGAGTCGATGACCGACAGCCTGAGAGGTGTGCAGCTTGTTTGCGCACGACGAACACGGAGGCGCAGCTTCGATTCCACGCGCGGGTATGCCTGTGATAGGATCCCGGGCGGATTGGCCCGAAGCCTGTGTCGTCGAGCTTTGGATACCGGACATTGTCGGAGCGCGTTTCCTGTGTTGTATATGAGAGAGTACAGAGCAGTAGAGTGGGAGAGGAGACGAAATGAGATGTTAGTGAACCGATGGAGAGCTGGTAATATATATGTCCGGCAGGTTAAGGCACGGCCAGGCGGCGTGGAGGTGAGCAAAGCGGGACTGGACGATGAGCCACTTTCCGTAGCCTGTGCGCTGCACAAATTTCTCGCTTTGGCTCCATCGCGCCTGTCAGAATTCTCCCTAGACACGGTAAGCTGAACAAAGCGAATGGATGTCGACGGCGACGAACATGTCAGGCTTGGTACTGCCACACACATTGCAGGCGTCCGGACGCTGCAGAAGCAGCGTCCCCGTCGCGCACGCTTGCCAATACAGCTGTTTCGGCGGCACATGCGACGAGCCCAACCCGTTGGTAGTTGTATCTTCGTCACGCTTGGGGAGCCACTGCACTCCTGAAGGTTGGACCAAGAGCGCATGTCAGCCCTAGCCCAGGACGCACTTCGATCTCTACCCACGCACCGGTCTCCCGCATGCTCCGGAGAGCATTGCAGAATCACGATATAGGCGACAGAACACCTCTTACGTTGGCCATAGCATTGAAAGCGAACAAGACGTAGAGGTCTCAGTGTGAAAACACAACCGGAGTAAAATCAAACACTCACGTCGCTCGGCAAGAGATACCCGCCTGAAGAGGACGACGGTTGTGTTTCCCGCGCTGTCCCATCTTTTTCTGCCGTTCCCCGAGGTGGATCTGGATGAAAATTGACCTGTAAACAAGCGGAGGTCAATGATTGCGCCACCACAGAGTTGGCGAGCCATCGCTCACCGAGAATATCGCTTCCTCGATTGCGTCCTTCATGGAACCCCGGAAACTCGTCTATACCCCAGCAAATCCCGCACACGCACCGCCGCGACAACCATCCCAGCCTGCCTACTGCGGCGCAGTGTCGATTAGCTTGGGGTAGCGCAACGTCCGGATTGAGCCTCGTGTGCAGCGCCTCCTGCGCGCCGTCCATGTAGGCCACCCAGGACTGCGGAATCGCGATGCTCCCGTGGATTGTCTTATGCCAGTGCAGGTCGCGGCGCTGCTCGATCGCGACACATTCGCTTGAGGTAGCGTAGGCGACGTCTTCTGCTGCGTGTACCGGAGGATGGAACAGTTGTAAATGGCGAGTACAAGATGAGAACGGCAAGAATTCGCGACGTGAACCCAATCACTTGTTCGTGCACTCGTAATCCCACGTCGTCCGTGCAGCGGAGTATGACACCCGCATCCCTGAAGATATCTGAAACCCCGCGTATGCCAGACGGTGAGGGGCAATCAGCATTTAACACACTGCGGGACACGATCCAAAACGGGTACCTCTGCTTTCCTGCTTGTTGTTGCGCCGATATGGGCCAGGCGGCATGAGGGCGTCCTAGGGTGGTGCACACCTGACGGTGCTTCTCTTCCTGGAGCTGCGTCATTGCTATTCGAGGGCGCCAAGGCAGTGTGGATAGTTTGGTCTACAGACGCGCCGTGCGCCGCTCATGGGAGCGGGAGACACCCACAGAGGAACGGCGTGGGACTCGAGCGACGCCGCGGCGCTCACTTGAAGCAAAAGCCATCATCAGAACGGAGGATCCTCGTGAGATGCATACCACTTACACATGTACGGCTATTCCGGGATGTCCGTCAGGACTTCTGTTTGGAAGAGCGCGTCTGACTCGACTGGGGCCTGTGCAACCCTCATACAGGTAGAGTGAAACCGGATCCAATCCTCTTGACTCGGCTTTTGCGGCTGACGAGGTACCCCATGCAGTCTTCTTTGTTCCGGGAAGGGGTTCGTCGGACATGAGCCACATACGTGACCCATACCAGTGTTATATCGACGTCGAAGCTAATGCTTAGACGCGTGGCATCAAGTGCGTTCGTAGCGCGGAACCTGTAGTACAGAAGTTAGATGAGAAAATTCCGCTGAGCCCCCACTTACCCCAGTCCGTATCACTGTAGCCTCCACGCAATCGTAGCTGTGATTAACGTACTGCTTGCCTATCGCAAGTGGGAAGACGCGCTCGACAATCTTGATACTTCAGATAGCTTCAGTCACAACACCGGCCCGGGAAACAACGACGTCGCCTATGATATTAGTACAACGTGAGGTAACAGCGCGGAAGAAACGGAGCGCATATTCGCATCAATACCCTGGTAACTGCAGTCAATGAATCACACAGCGGCGCCTCGGCACAGCGTCCAATATCGTACACTAGCAACCCCTGTTCGAGGTGCTACGCCTCACTCAGCAGTAGTTCGGATGCGTCCATCGCATCATCTGGGGGCTCTTCGTAATGCCCCGCGAGACCCGTCTGCGCTGAATAGCACAAACAACGTGAGATTAGTGGTAGTTTGCGGCCGATCTCGTGAGCACTGACCATTAAGCTCGAGACCCAGTGCTTTCTTGTGACAGTAAAGCTCCCAGGACTTCTGAAATTCCGGCCAAGTGAGGTTCTTCGCAATCGCACAGACGAGTCAGCGCGTCCAATAGAGGGCAATCGTGCATGCTGGGATACTCACGTCGCTCGGTAGGAGGTATCTTCCTTTGTTTGGCGGAGTGAGTTGTATATCGTACTCGTCCAGATCATCCAGAGGGAACTTCACCTCCAGGTGAGCAGATCTGTATCAGCCCGCGTTCAGGAGCGTGCATGCCATGATACTCACAGAAGATATCGCCTCATCGATCGCATCCTCCAAAAGCTTCGCGAACTCCTCCATATCCCAGTAGACCTTGGACGCGCACCGCGGGCACTTCATCCCGGCCTCCACCGCTGGGCGTACAAGCGCAGGGTCGCGCGCGACGCGCGGGTCGAGCGTCTTCTCCAGCGCGGCCCTCACGCCCACCATGTAGCCCACCCAGTACTGGGGAACGTCCACGCACCCGCGCAGCACCTTGTGCCACACGAGCGTGCGGCACGGCGCAACCGCGGCGCACTCGCTGCACTCCGACAGGAAGCAGAGCCTGCGCCACTGCATCTGCACCCACCACGGCACGGTGTTGTTTGTGTTGACGACGTCCGCGACGGCCTTGCTGCACTCCGCGTGGTACTGCACCAGGCGCGTCAGTGCGCGTCCCGACTGGAAGTCCATCCCGGCGAGGGTCGCCGGGGAGATGCACAGGGGCAGGATGCGGCGCGCGGCGAGCTGGATGACGTCTACTAGTCCAGCGTGGCTGGCGAGCGCGTATACACTCAACGGGTCGCTCTCGAGGTGCTCCGGGAGCAGCAGGTGCGTGCGCATGCGCTTGGTCACGGCTTCCGCGTCGTATCTCTCCGCCAGCTGGAGGAGCGTCGCAATGTCGTTCAGCATGAGCGGTGGCTCGGGTGTTGGGTAGACGAAGCGCAGAAAGAGGTCGAGGGTGTCGCTGGTGTGGGGAAGCTCGAGGATGGGGCGCTTCCGGTGGTGCGAGCTCCCGCTCGCACCAGACGCGGACGGGGCGCGGGAGAGGTCGTACGGCATGTGGTAGCTTGTGGCTGAGGATGACGTGGAGCGCGCGACGAGCGCGGCAAGGACGGGGGACGCGAGCTCGAGCACCTGTCGGTGCACGCGGAACTCGATGTCATCGGTCGAGCGCAGGATGACATTTGAGTCCTTGCTGTTGAACGGAGGTGCAGCGCGAGTGGCAGACGAGCTGTGTTCAGAGAGCCTCATATTGCAGCTGCAGAAGGTGGGTTGTCGCGCTGCTCTCGCGCCTGCTCATAGGCGCATATGTACCCAGACACGGAGGGCGCCCGTCGGCGGCGCAACCACATGACTGCGCTTCTTCTTCCTGAGCTGCAGTTCTCCTACTCGGGGGCGTCAAGGCTGTACAGAGTGCAGGGCCTGCGGAGGCACTAGAGCGTACCCATGCCACAAAGGGGAGGGCGCGCGCCCACATAGCAGCGCCAGGACACCTGAATAGGACTGTCCTTCACCGAGGGCAAAGGGCAGATACGATCGCGGAGTTTTGGTCAGACATACAAGGCCTACACGTGCGTCGCTGGTCCGAAATACTCACTTGTGCTGCAGCTTCGTTACATGTGTTCCTAAGAGCCTGTGCAAACCTTGTATAGGCGATATGTGGCTCCCAATGCTGCGGGAGACGAGAATCGATGCCGGATTCCACGCTCCCATGCGCCTGGGAGGGCACATGGCTACGTAGCTCGTCTTGCTTATTCTGCACAGGTACGCATCAGCCACGAGACGAGGTCAAGATCCACATCGGAACCGTATCAGTGCCCGAGACGCCTGCTGTACGTCAAGAGCGTTCCATGTGCGGGACCTGTCTGTGAGGATTGGATGATCTGCGCGAGAACTTCCACCGACAAATGGGCGGTGTCACCGCCATTGAGCGCCATAGCTCTCAGGAGAACTTCAGTCGAGTCATGCAGACTCACATGTAGCGCCACAGACCTCGATAAACTCGGGGCGCAGCTTAGGAAGGATTAAATCGTAGAGCTTTACCCACCAAAGCAGAAGGCATGAATACCAGTCAGACTAGCCAGGACGTGTTTTGATGCACACACCTTCGATACGGCTCCTCGATCCATCCCGCAAAGACCTCCAGGAACCTCATCGCCCGCTGACGGAGTCAATGATCACGTCAAGCAATATCAGCCATCGTGCGACGTACAGCAGGGGCTTTGTCTTCAGCTCCTCTGCGAGCGCCCTCGAAGTACCCGCACCATGCTTCCCGCATGTGCAAGTAATCATCTTGTTGCGGATCGCGACCATATCGTCCGAGTCGTTGCACCTATAGCACTCCAGACATATCCGCCAGCGCTGCGCTAACACCCGCGCAACGCTGGTGGTTACTCCAGAAGAGGTGCGTACTGTAGTGCGAATCATCTTGAGCTCCTTCGCCCTCTAGAATTCACAGGGAGGTTGAGGCGGCCGCGCGCGGCGACACAAGTCACGTCCGCAATGGTCATATACGGCGCATGCGAGCGCGTACACGCGCAGCGCCTGCATCCCGACGTACTCCCATCGGAGGAGCGTGCGGCGGAGCTCGCGCGTCGCCGTGTCCATCTGGTACTTCTGCACGACCTCGAGAAGGGCGCGCATCGGGTCGAGCTGAAGGAAAAGACCGGAGAAGAAGTGGATGGATCTGAGGTTGCCCCACACGTCCTGCGTCTCCATCACGTCCATCATCTGTAGAGCCGCAGCATATTCATTACCACTCACAGGTAGCATGGAGGGAGCTTGAAACTCGGCATGTGGCTCAGGGAGGGGTCATCTTCACGTCTAGCAAGTGTCGCGCGAAGGGAGTGGTTTGATGATGAGGAGGCTGCGAGTCATCGTGAAGGTCGCGGGATAGTATTGTCTTAGTGTCCGTATCCGTGCGGGACATCGCTGCTGGATGTGTGCCCATGAGACCGGAAAATTCGCGAGGATGACTTTGGATCCGACTCTGTGTCGCGAGAGCGCGGTACTGCGCATGTCCCAGCGTACGATGTTGGCGGTGCCGGTCAGAGTGAAGCCCGCGCGTATACAAGCGCACACCTTACGAAATGTATCCGTGGGAACTTCCTTTGCTTATACGGGCTCTGCTCAACTTGTTGTGACTACTTGACTCCATGTAGTCTGTTCCGTGGCCCTGAGCTCTACGTCGGCGATATGCTCTACGTGGGCTATGCGCTTGGATAATACGCTACCCACATCACACGCCACGCGCCTGTCGGTGCACCGCCGCGCGATTTGTGCACCACTAAACGTAGGGAATCTACATTCATGACGCGCTCACTGAACGCCCACCCGCACTTCTAGCTGCGGGAAGTACCACACGTTCCCGTTCTCCGAGGCGGGCCTTATATGGCGCAGGATTGCGACGACATACAACGACTTGCTAGTCGCCATGACTCCGCTCCGAGGGCACACATCGGGGCCGACGAGCTCTTGGACGTCGATCTTCCCTGCATCGGCCTAGACAACGGGCAATGTTCAAGTTGGTACGCCGGCCACTTTCTCACGACGGACGGAGGAAGCTCACAGACTCAGACCAGCTTTGGCGTTGCTTCTGCTCCAGCACCCTGAGGAGGTGCGAGAGCGTGAAGCCGGTGGGGGGCGACTTCGCCGTCCACGAGCGCAGCTTCGGCTTGATGTTGGCCAGCTCCCACCAGAACTGTTCGGGACGAACAGGTCACGGTCAGTCGCTGTGTACGACTCCGAGTGCATGAACCAAACAAAGAGGTAGAATACTCACGAGGCCTCGATGTACCTTCAGGTCCTGATCTGGGAACAGACTGTCCAGCGACATCGTCGCACCGTCCGGGTCGTCCGTGTGTCTCCGCCTGTCGGTGGCGATCTGCCAGCCCGGGACGCCGCCGACGGTGACGTCGATTCTGAAGCTCGGGTCCGTGTTCGGCGGAAGCGGGACGGCGAAGCGCATGGTCGAGGCGGCGGCGAGAGGCGCGGGCAGGGGTACGGACGGTGCTGGAGCGATACGCGCGCCGTGGAGGACGTTCGCGGCCGCGTGGGGAAACATAGGATGCTCCGCTTCGACAGAAGACTGAGCACCATGAGCAGCTCGAACAGCGGCTTCTCGGTGCGGCGCTGACGACGCGGTCGTCAGCATCAAACGCAGGACAGGTCGGGATGTCAGACCAGGACTCACCTGCCGAACTCGTAGTGGAACGGGGATATACGTTCATTGGGTGTAGGAGCTTCGCAAGGTCGGGGTAACCACCAGGTATGAGTGAGGATGAGGGTTGCTGCTCGTTGCAGCGAAGGGCGGGGTATTTGAGTGTCCTTGCTGCCTGTCAACGCGCGGTCCAAGCACGCTTGGTGTGCCATTCTCGTACAGCCGGGGCCACATAGTAGCCAAAGCGGCTGTGGCTGCCCGCCATGGCGAGCCTGAGCGTAGTAGCAAAGCGCACACCATAGCCCACCCGGGCCCCGGGCCTGCAGGGCTACCGTCGCGACCGCACGTTGACAATGGGATACAGAGATGGAAGCAGCGAGCTGCGCCTGTAGCTCCGTGGCCGGGTCATGGTACGAGCCAAAGGGCATCTTCGCCAGAAGGATCGGTTCTCGCGCAGTGGCACGCTCCAGTGCGGGCGCATGTCAAAGTTGGCGAAGCGCGAGGTCGCGGTGCACGCGCTCTTCTCCTCGTGTGTCCTCCCCGCGGAATATTCTGGGCGCGCACAGTGGTCAGCGGTGTCGACGAAAACAGGAGCAATATTGCAACACACCTTTCCAGTCCTGCCCTCTGCAGAACACCTTCCGAGGACAAGAGAATGAGAATGAGAGCACACCATATGAATGTACAACAGCATCGATGTTATGGTGAGTGATAGTACAAGATATGCAACGATCCCAACGAAAGCAACAGAATAAAGATACAGATAAAAAAGTTCGGTAAGACACCACCTCGCGAGCTCAGACGCGGATCTCCAGCTCGGGGAAGTAGTGCCACTTCCCCTTCCCGTGTCTCCAGCGGCGGATCGCCACGATGTAAACCATCGCGTACGAGACCGCCGTGCCCCGGACGGGCTCCTCCGCCGCTCCAACGATCTTCTGGAGGTCAAGGCCTGCCTTCCACTACGAGTGCAGCGAGGAGTAAGTATCAAGCACGCTGCGCGAGAGGAGAAGAGGGATACGGACCTTCTTACTATACCAGGCCTTGTATTGTTTGTCGACGATCATTGTCAACAAACGGCCCAGCGTGAAGTCGTGGCGGTGGCACTTCTGTGACGCCAGGTTGAACACGCACGCGGCGCCCGGGTCGCAAGCGAACTGCACCGGGGCAAAATGTAAGTACTCGCTGCAACGCCACCCCACATGAAGAGCGAAGAGGAACTCACCAGACCGCGGTGGACGAGCACGGTCTCGTCCGGGAATATGTCGTCCATAGTCTTCCCTGCACCGTCGACGTTCGCAACGATGTACTCGTTGAGAGACGTGCGCCGAATGCCCGGGCACGCGCGGCATTGGAGCCCGAGCTCGCCGCGGACGGAGACATGCTCAACGTACTTGTTGCACGTACCAGGTGGGAGCGGGAGGCGAATGACCCTGCGCGCGGCCACGGGGGGCTTGACGGGAGCCTTGACCGAGGAGCCGCACAGGACGCTGAGTCCGATCATGGCCCGAGGGTAAGCGGGGACGGGAACGGGGGCGAGGACGGGGACGGGGGCGAGGACGGGGAC